>JANKKB010011066.1:0-11360 GCA_026225775.1 Bursera palmeri
GTGCATTTAAATTTTAATTGGAGAAAAAATGCATTAAAATCTAAAAGGTGGATAATGAGCAAATATAACAAATGAAGTCGTCCAATCCTGCCTATATAGAAAAAGGAGACGTTTATGCAATATG
Source organism: Bursera palmeri (assembly GCA_026225775.1). NCBI lineage: Eukaryota > Viridiplantae > Streptophyta > Magnoliopsida > Sapindales > Burseraceae > Bursera > Bursera palmeri. The sequence continues at coordinate 125 of JANKKB010011066.1, forward strand.
CGTGCAATCTTTTCTTCTTTTTCCTTCTCTTCTCAAATTTTCTTTGTAGAGAAACACATAACACAAATACCAAAGAATATTATACTCCTATTCTAGTTTATGTTTTAAGAGTGCATTTGAACAAAAACGTTTAAGATTAAAGTGTTTATTGAAACTAATAGTCTATTAAATATATTCAACACCGAATAGGGATAGTGATTGAAGCATAAAAAATTGGTCGTAAAATTCAGATGGACGATACTCCTTAGAAGTGACTAAGTACATCTAAATGAGTTTCATCCTACTTGTATTTGCCTTCAGATTCTATTTTATATGCTGAATATAAAAATCCTGATCTGTATTGGGGAAAGCAGTCTGAACACCTTTTGGAATACTATTATGACGATTTGATTAAAAAGCTAAATATTCCATATAACCAATTTGTTCGTAAAGATTATGTAAGAACCATTTCAAGAGTCATCATTTTGTGAGTCACCCACTTCGAACGACAAGAGGAAAATTTATCCATTCACATCCAAACAAGAGGCGAGAAAAAGTTTACTTCGATATTTTCTCTTCAAAATAGTTCCATATATGACAACTACTGGTCTGATGGTGGTTAAAAAGATGATCTTTGATGAACCAAACATCATGACACCATATAGAAAATGATTCTTAGAATCAGTAGAAATTCTTGTAACAATTCTAGGGTTTATAGTCTCTAACACATGACAATATTTAGGCAGTAATGCTTACGACTCTTCCGGATCTCCAAGTAGTTGCTTAAGGGTCAACTCTGTCGCCTTCCATGCCTTGTTATAAGAGATATCAATACTGATTTTTTCTTTTCTTGTATCTAATACATGATATCTCTAGGTTGGTAAACTTTTCAAGCAATCTTAAAAATTATGTTTGATAATGGTCCCAATGAAATGTGCGAATGCTTATTGGTGATCTGGAAGTAGTTTTGTCCTCTCACACATGTGCCATGTGTTATATATTTTGACTTGAAAGAATGGATCATCTTGCTTAACTCCTAACTCTTATCCTCCACTTACAACCTTTGTCTTGACACACAGCCTCAAAATGGTTCTTTGATGACGTTGAAATAATAAACTCGATGTTTTTAATCATTGCTACTAAAGCCGACTTTGAACGAAGCTCCAATTTGTTGGGATACACTTCATCAACTTCTATGTTCAATCAATCTTTAACCAAAAAAAAAAAAAAGCATCTTCTGCACCCGGCAGTTTATGATCGGTGATAAGGGGCAACTATTGCAACATATCATCAAAAGGGTGATTATGTGTACTCGTAGTTGGATGAATATTGATAACAAAAACTAGGGATTCAATATCATTCATAGCGGACAAGTCATTAACAGTTGGGTCATTGTCTGCACCAATAATATCATCATTATCATTGTAAACATGGTCATTATCGTGGATAGGGTCGTTCTCCAAGTGAACAACCTCAGTATTCTCAAGTGATCTAATCTCTTTTATTTGTTCAAAACCAACTATATGTCACTCAAACATAATTTTTGGTGATGGGTTAACCTCATCATTTGAATTGCAAATGGGGGATATACCATTGTCTTCATATTTGGAAGGATACGAAGATGTTGTATGCTTCAAATGACTTATTTGATTACTNTTCACTTACTAAAAGAAATATTAGGTTCGACATATTTTTCTCCAAAATAACATTTTATCCCATTATATGACTGATGAACCACTTATCTTAACTTTTTCCTTAATTACTACTATCAATGGAGCTAATTTTACCTCATTGGTACCAAAATGTTGAATAAACAATGTTGCATCATCATCGTTAACAAAAGTAATGAGTGATGATCTTTTTGCGTCCAAAGTATGAAATCTCGTAGTCAATATCAACATACATTATCTCGTTCAAACCCAAGTCTTGTATACAACAATTCTATCAACTGATCATATCAAGTCTCAATTGAGATTAGAGATGGCAGAAGGCTAGGCTTAGCCTAGGCTGGCCTGGCCTGGCCCAATTTTTGGCCTGGCCTCTCTGCTGCAGTAAAGGCTAGGCCAAGGCCTGGGCCTAAGGTAGGTCAGGCCTAGGCCAAGGTTTTAGGCTTGCAGGCCGACCTGGCCTGGCCTGCCTTGGTCTGGCCTGGCCCAGCCCGGCCTACCTTTGCCTTATATTGTAGTAAACCTAAATTTTTTTTTAAAATATAATTTTATAAATTTTTTTGACATACTAATTAATATAGTAATATTCTTCACAAAAGATATATAATCTTATAATTTTTTTAATATAGTACATATTAATATTTTTAAAATCCATATGCAAAAATAAAAAATAAACAAGTAACAAGTTCCTATTCCTATCTATTCAATTATTAAATTATTTTTTGATAAANAAGTAATTTAATTTTGCAAAAATCTTACATGAATGCAGAATGCAGATAGCTTAAGATGTCAAGATTCAATAACATTTAAATTTTAAGCAAAAAAATAGGAAGCACTAGCCAATAGCCAGTGGCAACCACTAAACATAAGATAAAAGAATTAAAAAATACAAGTTGGTTGCATTAAAATAATTAAAATGAGAAGAAACATAGAGCTCTCAATCTCAAGCTGTAAACTTTCTTTCAAACTTGGTATACATTTTGTTTCATTTTCAAAACAGTGCGAAACTAAGAAGGAATTTACATTTGAAAGATTGCTATGATTCCTCAATTCCTCGGGGCACTGTTTCAAGCAGAACAGAAAATGACAAAAAACTTATTAATTTGATTAGAAAATTTGTTCTCATTTTGTTGCAAGTTTAAGGATCTAAAAACTAACTGATTATCCAAGTTGGAAATATACCAGAACAAATTTTGGTTGGATTGTCTTTAGCAAACGTTGAACTTTTTGTGGCCTACAAAAGAGAAGTTACAATTAGTTTTAAAAAGCAAAAAGCCCTTATACCCACCATAAAATAGATATAATTTAAACAAATATGACAGGATCAAGATTTTCTGATAATTGTACTTCCTCAAAAGACCTTGTGATAACAATATAACACCATATAGATTTTATAGTTGGATAGGAGACTTCTCCTTGCAAAAGGTCCCCAAACATTAGTAGTTAATGTGATTAAAAAAAAAAAGAAAGAGAAAAAACAATAACTATTTGTTTCGATACCAATCTTCAATACCCTTTTTCACCATTGTTGCTCCAATTACAATAGTTAGTAGAATAACAGCACTTACAGCGTTATAAGGAGCAAGTGGAGTGAAAGCCAATATGCCAGTAATCAAAAAATAGAAATTGGCAACTCTTTTGAACTACTCAAACAATGATTTAGGCAAGAACATTGCAATACTATAGTTGGTAGTTTTAACATAATTGTCACAATAATTTCTAATTCCAGCCTCAAAACCATCGGTTCATTACAGTGAACTACTCTAGAAAATCCTGGCCCTCATATCTATCAAAGGTCTTCCTGCAAAGATGACTTTCCACATGTAGATGAAAAGATTTTGCTGAAACGCAACTTCCTCCTTTTACCCCCAGGCATTTCTCTGTCTCTCTCTCTCCCTATCTCAATTCAAACAATTTGCTCTCTTCAAGAGAAAGTCTAACGAACCAATGCAACCCTTTCTTGACGAGAAAATTACTCAGACAAGATACCCAGAACCAAAAAACTCTCCAAAGCTAAAAAATAAACCCACTAGGAAGATGGAAAGTCATCCAAGAATAAGTCAAGTCTCAGCTACAAGATAGAATAGTAGAGGCTTTAGCATGATTCAGACAAGACAAAAAAAACGACTGAACTGAACCTCAGGAACATAGGCACACACAGCTTTGTAAGACAAGAACAAACCTTAACAATTTATAGCAACTTTTAAATGGTTCCTACCAATTAATTCTGTATGCATAATGTCAGTTACAAGGCTAAACATGTTATATATAATGACCCTAGTAATCAATGAAGAAATAAACTTATGAGAACCTAAAGAGAATGCCCACTACTTCTTTATATGTCGGCATTTGCCTTTCAAAACATTGATCACCGATCAGACATATTCCACCATAAAGATGGGTCCATATCTTACAATAATTTAGGTGAATGAACTGCAGGAAATACATGAATCTTCTTCGCCTTTATTAGCTCCACATGAGCAGACAAGGGCTCACCAGAAAAAAGGTGACACAATAAAAGAGAAAACAATTTGTGAGAAAGCAATTTGTAGGTTTGTGCCTTCAATTAAGCATAAGTTGAACAATATGTGAACCAATAAAAAATATCTACCTTCTCTTGCCGTTGATGGCATAGCCACTCAGGTATGATATTGGTGTATACTAACAATTCTTCGGCTATAAAAAAGACAATGTATATTGGAACCTGGCAGGTGGCATCCAAGTTTTCAATCTTATAGCCTACCTCATGCATGAGTCTCACCTGGCAGCTTTGACAATGGCCGCTTTGTTCCTACAAAAGGGTTTGAAAATAACTAATCACATATTCAATTCCAAGTAAAATTAATGCTTTAAGAATAATAAAATAGTGATTGAAAAGGAAATAAAAGTGGATCAGGGACTTTTCGTTTCTCTGCCTTATACAGAATCCATGGTTTTATCCTCCTTCGACCTTGCGCCACATAACAGAAACTACAAATGTTGGCTTGTAAGACCCAGATCTTAATCCCGTCCCTTTTGCTTCTAGTTGTGCTTTCTAGGTTCTGTTTCAATCTGGGTTTCACCATTGGATCTACGCCAGCTCATGCTCATGGACATGGGTACCACCATTGTGATCATGGACAACACCATGACCATCATGATGAGCATCAGCATTCGTTGCTTCCGGAGAAATTGACTGAGGAGGAAGATATGAGATTGTATGGATTTGGGCCCCACCATGGTCACAATCATGATCATGATAATCATAATGTTGATTCGCAGCTCAAGGGTTTAGGTGAAAGTGAAATCTTGCATTTTTCTTGTTTTAACAGAAAATTCGAATGCGAGAATTAGAGGAATACTGAGTGACTTGGATTTGGAAGGCTGGGGTCTGGGGAAACTGAAAGATGATGGAAGGATGTTGCACGAAGACGTTTGAGGGTTAACATAGAAGGTTTAACCACAGGAGGACTGGAGGAGTGAGGGGTTGCTAAAGTAGGAGATTTAGAACTATTACCACTACTGAATCAATCAATGAATGTGAACCAACTCAATATCATAATCAGATCTAGGAAGGAAAGAAAGACTACTTGGCAAGGAGAAGAGAAAAGGTATTGCATATGGATTAGGGCCGATTGGCAATGAGCATGGGAATTCTAGGAAAAGAGACTTAAATGCAACCGTTGGATGAAATCTAAATGAAAACGGATGGATAGGATTGAGTAGTCATATGACCGTTCACTGAAATGTGGAAGAATGAAATTANTAGCCGTTGGATTTGTACAGTGAAAAAACAGTAACTTGCATTAGTAACGGTATGTCTGAAACGGTAAAAAATTAATAAAATTACATAATTATCCTTCTAACAGTAATATAATGACTATTTTTGAGGGTATATTTATAATTTTGATTATAAATTTTTCTTATAAATACCAACCTCGTCTTCCATTTTTTATACAACTCAATTCTTCTCAATTCTAAGTTTGCTCAAGCAGTGTTCTTACTTTCAAAATTTTTACAATTCTCTTTTGTATTATTTTTAATCCTTTCTATATTTTTTCTCAATTTCATTTTTTTATTCATAATGGATTTAAATGATTTTAATCCATTTGAAATTAATGATCATGATCTTGCTGGTTATGATATCGATGCAATGATTCCACCATCCGAACCATTTTCAAATAGTCCACCTTCCATCACCCAACCAACACATGAATCCGCAGAAGAAGTGCAACCAAATCCNATGCCCATCGAGACCATCAACAAAGAAAAGAAAGAACTAGCGAAAATCTCCCACTTGGCAACATTTTGAAGTCGAAGGTGACCAAGCCATTTGTATATCTTGTCATAGGAGATTTTCTTACCTCACCGGAATTTCATCCATGACGAGGCATATTGAGAAGTCTTGCAAACAAGTGCTGAGGCCAAAAGAAGCAAGACAAACGCAAATTTCATTTCGAAGAGGTGATGGTTCATCTTCTACCTAGCAAATTTCTGGTAATAGTATTACAGGTGAGATGTCCAATTTCATAAATGATCAAGATAAAATGAGAGATGGAATGGCGAAATGGGTGGTACAAAATGACCAACCAATAGGATTTTTGAGCAATCCAAGTTACCAAGAGGCTATGCAAACTCTTGTTCAACCTTGCTTCAAAAAGATAAGTAGAAATAGCTGATATAGTTAGAATTTATAATGAGATGAAAAAAGAATTAATAAATCAATTTCAATTATTTAATGGTGTTATTTCANTTTATATCAGATTTGTGGACTGTCCAAAGTCATAACATAGGATTTATCTGTGCTACATGTCATTTTATTGATTCTGATTGGCATATGCATAAAAAAATTATTGCTTTTCATCATTTGCCATTTCCACACAATGTTCTTGCCATTTACGAAGAGCTAGCTATAATCTTTCGCAAATATGGAATTATTGATAAAATCTTCTCAATTACTTTTGATAATGCATATTCAAATGATAAGGTTATAGACTTATTTTTNAAGATAATTAACTTTACCAATAGGTGGACAATTGTTTCATGTTAGATGTGTTTGTCACGTTGTTAATTTGATTGCACGAGATGGTTTAAAACTTGTTAATGATCACATAAATAAAATTAGATATGCCATCACATGGATTTTATCCGCTCCATCTCGTTTACAACATTATCTAAGTTTTTGTAGAAATATGGGTTTAAAGAAACGAAAATTACAATATGATGTCAAAACTTAATGAATTCAATATATAAAATGTTAAAATCGGTTAAAGGTTATGAGCATGCAATTACAAATTTTTTTAATAGTAGACAACCTGAAAATGCCNNNNGAAAATGCCATTTGTGAAAATGATTGGAAAATAGCTTTTAGTTTGATGGATTTGTTGGAACCTTTAAACAATGCCACTGGTGCCTGTAGTGGAACAAATTATCCAACAAGTTGTCTTATTTTGTCACATATGTTTTATATTAGTCTTGCTTTTAAAGCATATAGACACGATGATACATTTGGATTTATTGCATCAGAAATGGAAAAAAAATTGTAAATATTGGGAAGATACACCAATTCTATTTCCCCTTACTTCTATATTGGATCCCAAGATCAAATTTGATGGTGTTGAAAATTTCTTAAACGTCATTTCTGAAAATTTAGTTACTTCTTTGTCAGTTACCATTTCTCATGTTAAAATAACTTTTAAAGAAATTATTTGAAGTATGAGGGTAAATTAGGTAATACCTCAAGTAGTTCAATGTTCGTTTTCGATTAACAATCCTTTATGGAAAGTTATCGGTAAGAAAAAACTATCATCTACTTCTTCTTTTGTAGAAATTACTAATTATTGTAATATTGATCATGGCACTCTAATTCGGCTTCAAGGGTTAAATAACCCATTTGATATTTTGTCATGGTGGAAAGGACAAGAAAATTCTTTTCCAATCCTATCTGCTATGACACGTGATCTACTAACGCCTCATGTGTCTACTGTAGCTTCAGAATCTGCTTTCAGTACAGGTGGACATGTATTAGAAGAAAGGAGATCAAGGCTAACTCCAGAACTTGTAGAAAATATTATTTGTATGAAGGATTGGTTAAAAAAACATCCAAGTTCGAACAAGATATTTGAAGATTTTGATGAAGAGTTCAACAATTTAGAGATAAATGATTCTGATGAATCCTAAACAAATTGTAATTTATATTGTTATTTGTATTCTTAGTATCAATTTTGTAATCACAATAAAAAGGTGTAAATGATAGATAGTTTGGGTAGGTGCCAACCTAGTTAGGATGTGCTCAACTATAGTGATGCACTAATTTTTTATATTTGTAAATAACTTCTATTATTAATGTATTTTAAAAAAAAATATTGCCAATTTTAGTCTTCTTTATCTTGTAAGTATTTTTCAAGCTCATTGAAATATTTATTGTAAGTATATTAATTCATCAATTAGTTGAATGCTATATATAATCAAATAGTATAAAAGATGATAAAAATAATGATATGAAAAATTTAATGAAGTTCAAATCTAACAACCTCAAGATTTTATGTATTAAGAAGAAAAAAATTAATTAATTAATATTTTCTTAATTATTTAAATTTAATTTCTATCTTACACACTTGAAACATTTGTTATTGTTTTATAATTAAATATAATTTCTATCTTAATTATATATATTTATATATCTACTGTCCTAAATATGTAATCAATTTTGTCCATTTTTTAATCTAATTATTAAGTATCTATCACTAATTCTAATTTTTAGTTAAATTATTTTTTATAATTCTATTCTAATTATAAAAAAATGTAATTTCTAATTTTTTATAAATAATAAATATTTAAAAAAATCAAAAATGGGCTCGGCCTAATACTATTTGAGCCCAGGTCGGCCCAGCCCGGCCTGGCCTGACCCAAATAATATCAAGCCTTAGGCCTGGCTTAGGCTTATATATTTTTTAACAAGGCCTGGCCTGACATTATTTTGGCCTGGCCTGGCCCATAGGCCTGGCCCGGCCTTTTGCCATGACTACTTGAGATTATGATTTCATTGACTTCTCCACCCATGTATTTAAAATCACAATTTGGTTCTGTCTCCCAACGACCATTATAATGCACAAGAAAGCAAACATTCTTCATTATTTTGTAAATCTAATCATAAAATATAAGAATATTTAAAAGAAACAAAAATTTTACATAAAATTTAATATAAATGTTGAAATTCTGCTTTTTGGACTATAAGATTGGACGATTGACATTTTGGATCATGCGGTCCAAGCATAATCACACAGTTCTATGATTTGGATTGACAGAAGCATGCAGTCCTGCTCAGTCCAGACCATAAGATCGTGCGATTCTGATTGGTCTAGATCACAGGACCTCATGGTCCAGTCTGGTTCAGACTGCTGATGGATTCCGACCCAAGATCATCTGATTAGGCTTGAAATAAGAAGATTTTATGAAGAAAATACTTATAATCTCCTTTGTAAAAATTTTGAACTTTATGACCTTAAATGGCCTCCAAAAACCTACACACAATTAATAACTAATGGTTAGGTACTCTTAACACCTTTGAATTGATGTAAATCTTAGTAGAGAACACTTGAAATTGAAGCAAAATCAAGCAAGGGAGAGAGACCAAAAAATTCGACAATGGCTTGTGCAAGAAGTGAGAGAAAAAGTGTTTCATTCAATGTAATATACACTAACATCCTACTTAGGTGTAAGTGCTTTACATGCAAAGAAATCTAATTAATCCAATTAATTAATTTCTTAATTAAGATTTATGGCCAAGTATTAAGTCAAACCATTCTTAGCCAAGTAAATCATATGGCATATTCCAAGAATATTCCATGTACAAATTCAACTAACTCTAATTAGTTTCATTATTCTCTCTTTAGTCAGATTACTATTCATCTTAAATAAAAAATGCTCTCGTAATTCCCATATCAATCCATAATCGGTGCATCTTCGTAGAATGACCCATTAGGTTTTTGGATATATTGGCCATAAATCATCATATGTGGACCATCCGCATCTCCGTATACCAAATTACGAGCCCATGATTTATTAGGCATGGTTGGCTTCTAGCAAAGCATCATACCTTCTAATTCTCTGAAAGTATGTGTAAAGCATCCGACCCTTTTTCAGGCATAGTTCTGTGTAATTTAATCCTATGTCAAATATCACGTATGTGGTCTAGGGTTGGAATGTGTCTCCCCTAATAATGATGAACAATTCAGATTCTTATTTTATGAGCGATTCTCATTTACGAGCCGTGACTGAGAATAATCTTTATCACGCTCTTGCATGCCAACCGAGCTTTTTCTAATCACCATTGAATCCAATGTGACATTATCTCCAAATACCTAGAGCGATATGTCTCATCTTGACGTTACATCCACTTCTGAATAGTTCACAGCATACCCAACAACCAGTGTATATAAAACCCTTTAACATTCCAGACAACAAGCGTCAAAGCATTACCGATCTCCAAATAAGATGGTCATATAAGTTTCAGGTCTAACGATCACTTACACCTATCCTGAGTGAACCTCCTACAGATACTTAGGTAATATACCAATGGGATTCCATATTGAGTTGTGTCCAATGAATCTATTCCTGTCTCAAAACAGCTAAAAGTGTTCCTTTATATACTTGCATAAGTATCTAATATTTAGATGCGTGAAAATCATACTGTTATACTTTTATAACCAGTACAAATGTAATATCAGTCTATCCATACTATGGATGTCCTATCTCGATAGTACTTCGATCAGGAACGATTTAATAATATTATATTATTTGACATGATTTTTGTCCCACATATAAATCATTCATATATATATCATAAGGACATTTATCATATAATACATAAATGTAATCCAATTACAAATAATGATAAAGAACTTGTAATTTCCTTTATTACATAAATCAAAATATACAATGTATAAAGTATATTTACAATGTGATGCTCTGGGTTACAAACAGTCTAATAATTGCAGGATCGTGTGGTCCTTCAATTCTCTTCACTGCATTTCCTGCATTTCTTGCATTTCTTCTACTAATTTCGAAATCCTCACTTCTAAGTTTTATTTTCTTACAAAAACGAACCTATAATTCACTACAATAAACTTCCAAGTATTAAATGAGCATTTCCTCATTTTCAAACATGATTTAAAGCAAATCAATCCAACAAAATTAAACTTAGAAAGATGAAAGATAAATGATTACCTATGCAGCTTTTGCAACTTAGATGCTCAGAAATCTTTATTTGCGACTAGATTTGTTATTCAGTGACGTGTATAGTGAATGAAGAGAGGTAATGGAGTTAAATGTTAAAGATGAAATATATCTATAAGAAGGGACATTCTCGTCAGATTGAGTTTTTTTTTTTTTTTTTTTGGATAGATGAATTAGATAAACAGGGAGGGTGGGATATTTCAAGGGCCCCAATAATTTGGGTATTTTGGATAATATCCCATTGCACTAAAAAACTTAAAAATTTATTTAATTAAGTAAATAAAATTTCAATTATAATAACTAAACAAAATCTAAATTAAAATATTAAATATAAAAAAATTAATTAAATATCTATATAAGTATTAATAGTGTTT
>JANKKB010011096.1:0-12553 GCA_026225775.1 Bursera palmeri
GGACTCTGACACCCCTGAATGAATGTCCTGTGAGAAAGACTTGTCCGATTCAATGTTGCTGTGCATAAAAAATGCAGGTTGTGAAGGCACCGGTAGAGTCAGTGAGTAGCTATTAAGCATGAGAACAACTGAAGCCATTGTTGGTCTGTCAGCTACATTTTCTTGTACACATAGTAATCCAATGTGAATGCATCTCATTATCTCACTTCCTGGACTGGATCTCAAGGTTGGATCTATAAGATTTAAAGCTGTTCCTTCCCTCCAATTTTTCCAAGCCTGCAAGAATTTATTATTGCCATCAGAGAAACTAAGCATATTCTGTTTCATGTACATCAATAATAATAGTATATCACACTTTAGGCAAAAGAGATATGTAACCAATTACCAGAAGAAATTCATACTTACACAGCTTAAAAGGTCTTCCACATTCTCCCCATTTCGGAAACAATTATTTTTCTGACCGCTTACAATCTCCAAAATTAACACGCCAAAGCTAAAGACATCTGACTTCACTGAAAACTGCCCATGCATTGCATATTCTGGAGCCATATATCCACTGCATGGTGAAAATTAATAGTTAAATCAATCTTGCATCTATTTTTTATAGATCTCTTAATGATGGTATGCAAATAATCTACTTTTGCTTTTATTTCTAGGATAGTAGGTTATGGTACTTACTAGGTTCCCACAATTCTACTGGTGTCACCTTGAGTTTGATCCATGTGAAACAATCTTGCCATACCAAAATCTGCAATTTTTGGAGTCAAATTTTCATCGAGCAAAATGTTACTAGCTTTGAGATCTCGATGAATTATACGTAATCTAGAATCTTCATGAAGATAGAGAATTCCTCGAGCAATGCCTGCCATGATTTTATATCGCCTTTCCCAATCCAAATGAACACATTTCGTTGAATCTACATATTTGAACAAGTAGATTCACATTAGTTAAACAATAACAAGCACCAACAATGATAATGACTTTTTCTTGGTGGGAGATATATAACCCCAACAATGAAACATTTGTGCCTGTTAATTACCAAATATGAAGTGATCAAGGCTTGTGTTAGGCACAAATTCATAGATGAGAAGCCTTTCATCCCCTTCTAAGCAGAAACCTAGGAGCCTCACCAAATTCCTGTGTTGAAGTCTGGCCACTAACAGGACTTCGTTCTTAAATTCTAGATCTCCTTGGCCAGAATCCCTGGACAGCCTTTTCACAGCTACATCTCGTCCATTGGAAAGGATGCCCTGAAATTACCCAAAAAAAAAAAAAAAATGGTAAAATGTAGAATGTAAAACACGACGTTTGAATGACACTCAAAATTAAAGTTTTGGATAGCATAGTAGATAGATAACCAACATTCTTCAACGCGTGAGAATATTTCATTACCTTGTAAACAGCACCAAATCCACCTCGTCCAAGCTTATTTGCTTCAGAAAAGTTATTAGTCGCAACTCTGATGGTGTTAAAATCGTATTGCAAGGACTCAGCAGTTGTAATTTCGTGATCCTCAGCTTCACATTGAAAAAAAGTAACCACCAAATTAATACATATAAGTGAGCATTAGAGCATGATCAAGATCAGGATTCTGACTCATCAGAAGATAATATGGCTGGATTTCTCCATTCATTTAGCATTTTGAATTAGACTTATATTTTGTGCCTGAAAAGGTGATGAACATCTCAGTTCAGCATGTGCCAGACTAAAATGCTGACATCTTTACCAAAGCCTTATTTGCCAACTTTTTCATTAAGCTGCCAAACAAACTGAATGTGATACCTAAGCCACACTCAGCTTGTGGCGGAGTATTAGAGCATGATTAAGAGCAGGATCGCTAAGTCATCATAAGATCTAGGTGTCTCTTCAGCTAAAAGAATGGAGAAATTACAGCCACATTATCTTCTGCACATTTGCTGTAATATCTAGCTGATTCCACATTATCTCCTTTTTATGTTCCAGTTATGTAACTAGAGGAAGTCGGTGAAAACCTATGTTACGATGGTATTGCATCATTCCTATTTCTTATTTTGGTCTTAATTCTAATGGAACTAACTCGGTTTTTACGGCTCCACTGAATGCCAAATATGTTGTGATAAGAATTGGAGCCACTTCTGACTTACTTTCAGGTTTCTTCAGGGACATCCTGGACTTCCTCACTTTGAAAATGATGCAGATGGAGATGGTCAATAGCACCAAAGCAACGGCTGCGACAAGAACGATGATGATGACGGTTGGAGAAGTACTGTTACCCTCTTTTCCTGCAAAATCTAAGTAATTGATGTTACTTCTCAGTTTGAAATTATACTGACCAGATTATTTAGAGACAAATTAGTACGGGGAAAATAAAGGAAAATTGATTCCGATAGATTGTGTCAGCAAACGATAAGGAACAAACTATGAACCCTGTTCCTCGAGACCATCTGTACTGTGATGAAGGATCTGGATTCTTCGGTAAACTCAACCTTTTACGAATATCGTAGTTTATGCATATATTTAGCATATTATTTACGATATTCAATCTTTACGTAATATTTTAGAACAATGTTTTTTTAGAGCACTTAATTCATTATCATAAACGTACGCGTTAAATCTTTTTACTTCTTTCAATACCACAAAATCACAAATATGAAATTTACTCGTATAAAAGTTGATAAAAAGAAAAATGTTCTCGTACATGTGACAAATGAAGAATCAAAATACAAATTATTTGACCCATTTAATATCCTGATTTAAAGGCCATATAATCCCAAACTGATGTAAGTTATTAGAGAAGATTCAAATTAAATTCGCTAAGAAAGTTATATATAAATTAATAATTGAAATTTAATATAGGTAACTCAAAATCATGAATTATGATCAGAAAGAATGAACATAAATATAAGAATAATTGTACACATATAATACAATTATTAATTGAATACTTTAATAATGTTTAACAATNAGTTGCAAACGTCAATAACATTTTTAATAAGTCTAATGAATCATCGACTGTTTACACTACTGTGGAGGGGACAAGGGGTTACCACTTAAGAAGTTTTGATGGGTTGGCCCAGTTTGAAAAATGAATCAATAATCGCCGACTTGTGAATTCCAGACCCATTGAAACATAAAAGGACTGTTAAGTAAGGCTCAAATTCACTGTAAAAGCAATTCTCAAAGCAGAAGGAAATTAGCTGGTGTAGTTGGTGTTAGTGATACCTTTAACAGTTGTGCTGCTGTCTGACGGCGGAGGAGGAGATGGTAGAGGTGCTGGTGAAGTTGGTGTTAGNTTCATCCACTGCCACCGGACCATAAAAGCGGTAGATCTCATACCTTAAATTACAGCTGGGAGCTACAACTCTTCCTCCTTCCTTCCCACCACAACAACTTGGAATAGCTCCAGTGATGGTGTCGAGGCAATCATTGCATTGTGGCTCCGACAAATCGGGGGTGCACTGAACAAGTGCATATAATGTTTTAAAATCCGGGCCGGAAGCGTTTCCGGTCGCGAACTTTCGAAGGGAACCGCCTGATTTAGCTTGATTCTTTAGGCTATCCAAAAGGCTTTGCAGCGCTTGATTGAACTGATCCACGCTCGAGACGTTTTTTTTGTTTGACATATAAAATCGAGGGAAGACTTCTCTTGTGCCAAATATGCTGCGGTTTGCGTAGCGTAACATACAATTATCGTACCACCCAATTGCCTCCTTTTGGTTGGGACAGAGCTGCGTGAGCTCGTGTCTAGAATCATTGATGCAACTACGGCAAGCATCTGGCTTAACATCTCCTCTACAAAGTGCAATCGCGTTTACTGTGTCAGAGTTTTGGCCATCGGACAAATTGTAAAATCCATAATTGATTTCTGCATTAGAGGAAACAGAAGAAAGGAGGGCATTGAGGTTTGCCTGGTAGGTACTATTAGCAGTATAGTTACCTTTGTCATTTATACAGAAATGGTATAAGAAATCTGATTGAGAAATCGTGGGTATAANAAAGGTTAAAAAGAATGCAAGAAAGGAAGAACAACAGCCCTGGAGAACCTATTGCCATCGTGACTTTCTTTCTTGAAAAACAAAGAACTGTCCAGGCAACTAAGTTCAAGGTTTTTATGGACTCTTTAAGGCCTCAAATTTTTTAAAATTCAACGTCTGAATAATCAACCATCCCAACCTTCAATTTGTCAAAAGTTTGAATGTACCTTGATTTGGTCAATCGGCGTCTACCGGTAGGAAGGACTCACTATTTGGGCAACTAGAAATTAAAAAAGAGCTTTAGAGAAAATTAGTGTGTTACTAGTGGGTCTATAAACTTTTTCGAGCCGAGCTGCAAGTAGTGCTGAGGTGGCAGCCTTGTCTTTGGTGCAAGAAGATGAAAAAGCCCATAATTGCATTGTTTAAACAGTGAGATTCCATGGTCAGTGGTCANTTTATAAGAGCATGATGCACCGGCACAACGTGGAACCTTGCACTGTGCTTGCGTCTTGTTTTTCTATCTTGGTAAACTAGTACGCTTTAAAAAATATAATTTGACCGGAAAGCAGAGCAGAGGGAATCTCTAGCTCATGCCTTTGACAACTGATAGTAACCTCTAAAAATTAAATAATAATCGATTGGGACCTCAGTGATAAAGGACAAGCGAGGAAATATAATAATGAAATTTTTCTTGAGTGGATCAATTCAATCATTAATATTTCTTACGCTAGCAAAAACATATATAATTTTAATTATATATTTATGTATATATCATCTTTGACTTTGCAACCTAATGTTTCGTGTATGTCAGGTACCCNCGTATTTAAAGGAGTGTGATATTAAATTGTCTAACTTACGTGTTTGGTGACAAATATACAAGTTTATCATCACATACATTTACATAATTTTAAGTTATGTTCAACGGAGAGTGAAGAAGTGTGGAGTTTTAAAAAATAACAAGTTTTTTTTTTTTTTTTAATTACTTAACTAATCCATCAATTGGTTAGCCTGTAATGGCCCTTACGGATAGGATTATTAGGTTAAAGACCACCAACGGTTCATCGTCCATGGCCTGTTGGCCAATTGGTTGGTTAAACAATTAAACAAATAGGATTTGACCACTTTTAAAGCACTATCCTAAATTTGGTTATTTTTACACTTTAACACAATTTTTATATCTACCTAGATCAAAGTCTTTCTTGAAAAATAAAATAAAATTAATGAACAATAACTCCTGCCTTAATAAACCTGTCCAATCTTATTCATGTTCTAATAATTTATTCCACATGATTCTATGATTAAAAAATTGAGAAGTTGATATAATTAAATGTAATTTTCATATATACCTATTAAAGTTAGGTTATCTATGAAAAACTTAAATATAACCAATGTTTTTCGAAAGTACAAAATGTTCTACTGCAGTCAAGTAGACTCATCTAGAATCAAGTTACAAATTTATGCACAAAGACATATGAAATAATTCATTTTTTCTATATATATATGAGTTACTCTATTATAATTTAATTTCTTATACTTTCACTAACCTTTGATATATTGCAATCTAATGGTGGTAAAAAAAAACTAAAAGATAGTTATTATTGATACCAATAATTTAGACTAGCCTCATCCTATATATATATATATAAAAGATATTTTGATTTAATTTTTTTGACTTAAAATTATACTTATTATACTTAATTTTATGATCATTAATCTAACTTAATCAATTGTTAAGGTATAAAAGTAAAAACGAAATGACATTTAACGATGCAAACTTATCAACAATCTCAATAATTAGATTTGTGAGATCATGACTAAAAAATTAAAATCTCAACCCTATATATATGTATAGTATGTAAGCAAGAGTAGATTTCTATAATTAAACCCATGTTTAACATATTAGACCAGAATAATATATGATGCATTTCAGCCAAACATACTTAATATATAATTTCTATCTTCATTGCTAAAACTATCTAGGATATGGCTCGGTGATTGAAGACTCATTTTGTGAGAGTGAGACAATTTCTTTTCTGGGTTGGTCGGAATCAATTGACCCAGAAGATGTATGCTCCGACGTCCCTGTTTGGACTGAACTCTACACAGAAAAACCAGGTTTTGAGGGTGCCGGGAGATTGAGGAAGTCGCTGATAAGCATGTGAACAACTGAAGCCATGCTGGGTCTGTCAGACACGGTTTCTTGAACACATAGCAGCCCAATGTGGATGCATTTCATCATTTCAGCTGTTGAACCACCGCTCAATGCAGGATCAATCAGATTTAAAGTTGTCCCTTCTCTCCAACTCTTCCATGTCTGGAAAATTATAACAAAGTGCACAAACATTATTGTTATAATAAGGGAAAATAAATGGTTACTTAATTTTTATTATTATTTTTAAACAAAAACCATTTTCCAATGTTAAAGAGAAAAGCCACCATAGTTTATTTTGTACTTACGAAGGATAGGAGGTCCTCTGATTCCTCTTCGCCTCCAAAACTACTTCTCTTCTGACCGGCTACAATTTCCAAAACCAGAACACCAAAGCTATACACATCTGACTTAACTGAGAGGCGTCCATGATTTACATACTCCGGAGCCATATACCCACTGCGTGTGAGGAATTCTTGGTTAAAACTCTTTCAATTATCCATGTAGTTATAATATATTGAAATTTGAAGATGAATTCCACCATAAAAATAGGCTATATCCTAGTTTTTATACTTACAAGGTCCCCACAATTTGATTTGTGTTGCTTTGAGTTTGATCCATATCGAATAATCTTGCCATGCCAAAATCTGCAATTTTAGGATTCATTTCTGAATCTAACAAAATGTTACCAGCTTTGAGATCACGGTGAATAATCCGAAACCTAGAATCTTCATGAAGGTAAAGAAGACCTCGAGCAATGCCAACTATGATTTTATAGCGCCTTTCCCAATTCACATTCTCACGATTGATTGGATCTACAAATTTTGAATGAATTAAGGTATATTGCATGAGTACAGAATAAGAGTAGTTAGATACAAAGAATTACAGATTCAAGCTGTAATCATATTGATATGCATAAATATTCATCCAGATTCAGGGAATTGCTATAAACATGAGATGTTTCAGTATATTACATATTATTTCACAGCAATCTCTGTAGACATGCTTCCTACATGAAATTACTAGGAATTGAGTCGAAAATGGATTCAGAAGTGCAAACATACCAAATATGAAGCGATCGAGGCTTCCGTTGGGCACAAACTCGTACACAAGAATCCGTTCTTTTCTTTCTTTTCTTTCCAAGCAAAAGCCAAGAAGCCTAACCAAATACACAAGAATCCTTTCTTTTCTTTCCAAGCAAAAGCCAAGAAGCCTAACCAAATTTCTATGCTGAAGCTTGGCCAACAATACGACCTCATTCTTAAATTCTACTTCTCCTTGTTTAGAGTTCATAGATAGTCTCTTGACAGCTACTTGTTGTCCATCAGAAAGCATGCCCTGGCAAATAAAAAAATGTCAAAGTTGGAAAATAAGTTTTGTCACCTTCAGCGTAAATCAAATTATTGAATTCAACACCTTGTTATATTACGTTTGAAGTTCTCACCTTGTATACCGCCCCAAAGCCACCTTGTCCGAGCTTATTAGCTTCAGAGAAGTCATCTGTGGCAATTCTAATGGTGCCAAAGTTGAATTGAATGGACTCTGTATCTCTGATGTCTTCCTTGTCTTTATGATATCAACAAGTGAACAATATCCAATGAACAGTACATTAGTCTTAGAAACATGTAAAATGCTCAAATTTACAGTCAGTTGTCAAAATGCTCCCCTAACATCTAAAATGAATAAAAAGTTATTTCATTTCTCTTTTTTAAGTGAAGGGATATGTGATACTGGTGTACATGATGTTTGAGTAAAACCTCATCTTTCAGTCGTCTAATATTCTTTTATGTCATAACTAATGCATCTAATGCTAATTCTTTCAAGGGGTATGTCTGTGACTATATTCGTCAGTGCACAAGAATTGAAACCATCATTCAACTTCCAGAGAGCAAAAGAAAAAAGCAAAAAAATAAAATAAATAAATAAAACAGAGCCCAAATGATATTTTGAAAATGGATTATAAAACAAAAGAAATGTCCAACATACTTTTATATTTCTCCTCTGATTTCCTCCGTCTTAAAAAGATGCCGACACCCATGATTAGTAGTATCACAAAAGTAACAGCTGAAACAACCACGATGATGATGACAGTATAATTCTTCTTTCCTGCGATTACCAAGAACTTTACTCAGATTATAGCTTATTAAGTAACCAATGGTATCTCTAAACACTGAAGATGGTGAAGTCAAGTAACTTCATTGAAGTTCTTTAATCTTACAAATTGTGTACGCCACAACTATATAGCAGCAAAAAGTTATAAAGTTGAAGAGAAACTCAAAATGTTAAGGTACCTTTGGGAGTTGTGGTATTGGTGGATGGAGGAGGAGGAGAGGATACTGGCGGCCCTTCAATCGAAGTCTCGTAGAATTTGTTTGTCTCATATCTAAAATTACAGCTTGGGGTAATAACTCTTCCCCCAACTTTTATATCACAACAATTCTTCATAAGATGAGTAGCAGAAATGAGGCAATCATTGCACCGAGCGTTAGTTATGTCAGGAGTGCACTGCACAAGGGCGTATATTGTTACAATATCTGAAACTTGTTCTTCTCCGGTAGCATACTTGTTCGGAGAATAGCTAGCTGTAGCTTGCTTTATTAGCTTGTCCAACAGGCTCTTCCGTGTCTGATTGAACAATTCCAAGTCGTCCGTAATGTTGCTTTGTGCGTACACAAAAAAGTATGGTAAATTTTCCATTACCTGAAGCGTGTCATAGTCAGCATAACGAAACATACAAGTATTGTGTTTATCATCATATCCACAAATCGCTATGCGGGAGTTGGGACAGAGAGATGGCAGGTTCCGCTTTGCTACATTTATGCAATTAGCACAACTGTCCGGCTTCATATCCGGTCTACAAAGCGCACTTGCAAAAACTTTGTTAGGAACTCTTTCCCCAGAAGAGGAGTTGTAAAAGCTATAATTTATGCTGGTAACGTTGGTGGGGGAATTTAGCAGGTGATTCAGGTTTGCCTCGTAAGTACTATTTGTTATATACTTACCGCCGTTGACATAGCAATCATTGTAGAGCCACTCAACCTCGGCAATTGTAAGAGTAAAATAATGCGCGAAACAGAGAGAAAGAAAGAAAAGCAGTCTGGAAAAAATCATTTCTTTAATTGATGACCACCCTGACTTTCAGAAATCAATATGTGGGTACTGATTTATGGACTATCTCGATTATAAGAATGGTTTGTTTGAAGAGAGGATGTTGCCTACTTGTGAAGTTTCTTTCGAATATCAATTACTAAACAAAAAGCACGATATGTCGAAAGAATCAAACTGAAATTAGACGCATGATACTAGCGGATGGAGGTGACCACCTGCCAACATCGATAAGGCTATTAAAATAACACAAGCAGCGTCTCCAACTTTGACCCAGACAAAAGAAAAAAAAAAAAAAATCTCAAGAAGTGATTCCACGATATTGTTGAAGGCTAAAATAAGTCAATAGGGTAACGAGTAACAGAGGAAGAACAAATAGTTTTGTTTCGTTTCTTGCGAGAATATTCGTCGAAAGAGTTGGAAACATGGTTAGATACATCATGTGAAAATAAATAAATAAAAGAGAGAAAATAATTAAAAGACAGTTTGTATCGAATCTAAAAAATCACATGCCTCTTAACATATTTTTAAATGCAATAACATTACATAGATAATTAATTTATGCCATTATCCTTCTATAATTAGATATGTCATAATTTTATTAAATATCATATTTATTACTATTATATATTATATTTTTAAAATAGTGATTTTTGAAATAGTATATCATATTGACATACGAGAATTTTTTTTTTCTCAATTAAATGTCACCTAACATATTAAAAGTCAGCCTGTTCGCATTGGACGCGCGAGAGAAAAATTGCACTTCAACTGCTGAACACACGAAAGTCTTGGAACTTTGTATCTAGACTAATTATATTCTACAGTGAGTGTTGATCAAGTAAACACGTAGCCATCAGTAGCAACCATTCAAACAAGGGTTGTTTTTATGTTGTGAATGTGATGAATGGTCCAAATCCAAAACAAGAAACAAAAAAAAAAAAAAAATTTATTCCTGTAATTAATTCCCAACCCTAACCCACGTCAGAGAAAAAAATATATATATATTCCTGTAATTAATTCCCAACCCCAACCCACGTCAGAGAAGGTCTTCAAGCACTACTCACACCCACGTCAGAGGTGGTCTTCAAGCAACACTAATAATCTTTCTCTATCTAGGGTTGGATAAAAACATTACTAAATGGAGATAAAGTCAGAGATTTAAATCGACAATATTACATTTCTTATATGAGATAATTACTCTAACCCCTTAGTTAAATTTTGAGAAAACACTTAACTCCAGATTTTTATTAAACTAATATTTACCCCAAAAATTATCAGTGTTTTCATAAAAATTAACACTTAACCCCCAAAATTCTGAGAAATTAGTGTTAATTTTTGAGGTATTATTATTAGTTTAACAAAAGTCTGGAGTTAATTGTTTTATCAAAATTTAATTGGAAGATCAATATAATTTCCCCTTTCTTATACTGTTACAAAGGGAATAATCACTAATCATCTACAGTTATGCACCAATCTGTCCTAGCAATAAGACAATGGCGTGTGACAAATATATGAAATCTTACATGTTTCGACTCCATAATATATACATAACAGTCGCAGCTACTTATTTAAATTATACTTTCGAGTACACATTACATAACGTAAAAAACTGAATAAAAAAAAAAAATACCTATTAAGAAATTGACAAGCTAAAATCTCCGTAGTCGGCCATGTGATTTGACTCAATTCCGTCGCGTGCCAAACGTCATCATTTCACACTTTAAAGTTAAAATGGATTGGATTTTATTATGCTATTGTAGATGTTAATGTGTATGAACATGTATTAAACCTCAAAAGATATTATAGTAAATTTAAAGATTATATGATTTTATTATATGAATAATATACGAATATTATATTTAATAATTTTTTAATAATTTATCAATAATTAGATATAATTTTAAATGATTTTATAATAAAATTACTTATATTTTGAAATATTAATATATCTTTAAAACATATATTAAAATTACTTATTTATTAGGGCTGAATGATTTTTCATCTAACGCATTAAATTATTCAAATTCTTCTACAATACTTATGTGTTAGTTTTATGACCGAAATATACCTATGGATGAAAATCTTTTAATACAAAATCTTGACACAATCTTACACAAATTTCTAATAATTCATCTCACATAATTCTCGGATAATTCAAAGATTAATATATTTTGCACTTTACTATGCTGAATAAAAATATCCAGCTATATTGATATTTATACTTGATAATGGATCCTAAATACAACAGGTTTATATTTTATTATGTTATTGCCTTGAAAAGTTTTAGTCGTGTAAATCTTATTTATTGTATCTAAATATAAAAATCTAAACCAGTTATCAACTTAATGGGTAGCCCCTGAACATAAAATTTTTAGACACATCTTGCTTTTGTTTATTCATTTATTGATTTTCCTTTTTCTTCTTTTTTTCTTTTGTTTTCCCTTAAAACAAACGACAGTATATCATTGTCTCATATGGAACTTGTAAGAAAATTGAATTTAAAATAGAAACACAAGTAATAGGTAAGATAATTATAATCTTTAAAAAAATATAAAAACAGTAACAAATAATTTGAAATACATAAAAGCTTTAAAATGTTATATTTTACTATTAATTTTTTTTCGCTTTTAATTAATTATGATTTCTAATATAAATAAATAAATTTACAAAAATATTTTAATTATTACTGGTCTTATATAGGTTAAATGTGTTTTATATCTTATTAACGTTAATAAATTGGCTAGATAATAATATAATAAATAACTCCAGTCTTAGTTCAGAGGAGATAGTTATATTAAGGCCCACTACATGCAACAATACAGAGTACAACTTTTTGTACAACATGAAATAGAATCTTTCGCTTAGCTAGGCTTTTGTTTGCTTAAAAAAAATCGGACATAGACGACAAGTATTGCAACAGCAACAAAGGAACTGAAATGAGCACAACAGTTCCAGATACGTTACTTCCCTTTCCTGCAAATACCATATATATAACTTCATTAGAACTTGATGACTGTAAAAGAAAAGATTATGGTGCATATGTTCAAAGTTCTAACTCTCCTTGTGCGGTTAGAAAAAACAAAATTTTTTTTATTGGTTTCTTAGATATTTATTTGGAACTAAATTAAACAAAATTCTACATTTCATTTCTCCAACCACTCTCGATTTTGTAAAGCTTTATCCAGACTTTTAGATATCGATTTTGAATGGGGAGAAAAAATTAATTGAGAAAAGTAACTTATATATATATATATATATACACACAATTTGGAATGCATCAAGCAAATGGAATTGTACGATACCTTTCTGGGTTGCAGAACTGTTTTGCGGTGGAGGGGTAGAT
>JANKKB010011098.1:0-27972 GCA_026225775.1 Bursera palmeri
TTTTTTTTTTCATGTTCAAATAATTTGATTATAGAAGTGAAAGAAAACGAGTCTTATGAATTAAAAAAATAATAGAACAATGTGATGTGATAACCACTATTAAAATTTTATATTATATAAGTTCTGTGATTGATGATCTGTCAATAAATTAATATATCAAATTTATAGTTTAATATTTAGTATAAATCGATAAAATCAAATCATCCTATATAATTTTTAACCTTTTATTGTCCTAATATGTGATGAATTATCTGGTACCAATTTTTTTATTTACTGGCATAACTTTTTCTTTTTTTTTTTCATGTTCATATAATTTGATTACAAAAATGAAACAAAACAAGTCTTATTAATTAAAAAATAATAATACAAAGTGATGTGATAACCATTATTAAAATTTTATATTATATAAGTTTGTGATTGACGATCTGTCAATAAATTAATATATCAAATTCATAGTTTAATATTTAGTACAGATCGATAAAATCAAATCATCCCATACAATTTTAACTTTTTATTGTCCTAACATGTGATGGAATATCTAGAAGTTGAACGTTAGCTTAAAGCACACGAAATTATTCAAGCCTACTGATTAGAAAATCCTAAACTAGCTAGCTAGCATCTAATTATAGGTCAGAATCAATGACATATAATATCAAGGATTTGCTACGATACCAAACCAACATTTTAATAATGTCTCATGATATTAACATGCAAGAACAGGTTGTAACTCGCCATCTAAACAGATAATTAAATAGAAGGAAAAAGCATAGTATGTAAATTATCCTTTTAATAAATATACAAAGAGTGATATTTAATCTGTCCATAAAATCTATACTTATTTAAAGGAATCATGATTAAAGTGTCTTATATATTGCACATAAAATATTTCATCATAGCTAAGGGTTAATATAAAAGAATCATTAATTTGAGGTTAATTTGGTTAGAATACATGGAGAGAGGTTTCTGATTAACAAATTTTAGAAGATCAATTACAGAAAAATAGTAGAGTCTTTAACGGATTTGATTGAGGATTTTGCAACATTTAGAATTTTAAAGAAATTTTGCTTTTTACATCTTTTATGATTCAAACTAAAGACAAGTTAATTAGCAAAAAGCAAAGTTAAGGATAGTAAAGTTCTCACATGTTGAATTAATTTCTCAAAATTTATATGGAGACTTTTATATAAAAAATAAATTATTTAATCTAAAGATTTATAGTTGTTAAAACTATACACGACTCTTACTCTTCTCGAAATTTATATAAAAGAAAAAACTGATTTTGACATGCAACATGTGAATCATACCTTTAATTGTTATTTCGTTATGTTCAATGCAACTCAAATTGTTATATCTCTTAAATTAATTAATTTTGAGTAACAACATAATTTATATATATAATAATAATAATGTTTTTGTTCGATATAAGATATATATTAGACTCCAAATAATTTTTTATTTTTTAACCCTCCACGATTATAGTTATTTACATGATGATTAATTGATCATAAAATTTTTTAATCATCATAAATCTTTTAAAATATAGTATAAATAATCTTCTAATTAGAGAATTCGTTGTTTTTAGATCAAAACTCATATAATGACCGTAATTGATTCAAACCTTCTTTTTTTTTTTTCATCATGATTTTTAAACTTAAAAAAAAAAGTAAAAAATTATACCCATAACCAAGACATTACATTCTACCAATTTTATTACTAATAAAAAAGAAAAAAAAAACTTAATACATGACATAGGCTTATTCAAGAGAGGTATATTTTTTTACTTAAAAAGTAAAAAGATATTATAATTAACTATGGTCAGTTTGTTACATCCAAAGTTTAATTAAAAATTTTAGACCATATCATCATGCATGACATTATATTATTTGTTTTATTGAGTATAGAATTATCTACATCAATGAAAAGCAAAGATAATTAAATTGAATTATTTAATCATGTCATGAACTATCACTTAGAGGTCCTGAAAACTCCATAAACGAAAGTAATTGATTTGGACACAATGACACGTGAAACATTTTCTATTAGAAATTTTGATTCCATGTGGTCTGGTGTACCTAAAACTTTGGAATCCAATGACCCCTCAGACAAATTAAAATCTTGGAAACTAATATTTTGAGTTTTATATTTATTATACATAATTAATTTTCAATATTTCAAACTAATTTTTACAAATTTGTCTTTCCAAAAATTTGTGATTCCAAATTCTTGTTTCTATTTCCCAAACTTGAGTTTTTTGTAAAATTGTCAAAATCCATATTTAATTTTATAAAATTGTCAAAATCTTATTTAAGAAGATCAATGAATTAAGCCATAACTTTCAAAAAATTTAACATTAAATATATTTAAGAATAATAGATAGTAAGAGCACTTCAACTCGTGAATATAATCACTCCCAATACTTCTTTTTTTTTTTGGAATTTTTATAAAAATATATTGAAACTTTCTATAATAAAATAGTAATGCTATAGATACAAAAGCTGTATTTCAACTTTATATCTCAAATTTGAATTGACATCATGTGAGTGGTAAGGTAAACTTATCAGTATTTATTTTTTTTACTTTCATTTATTCATCTTAACACTCATAAGATGTCACATCAGTTGAGATTTTAAGATACAAATTTTCTAACAATTGTATTACTTTTAATAAAAATGGATATTAGCAATAAAAAGTAGAATCTAGCTAACAATCTATCTTTTAATCGAATCTTAAAAGGGGAAAAATATAAGATGATTTCATAATCTAATAATTGATTTTGATAGACAAAATTAATTTCTGGCCACATGTTTCGGTTAGATCTAGAACATGCTATGAACAAGTAAAATGTCACATGCAGATGCACACACGCCTGACCTTTAATGGGTCGGTTTGTTGTTTTTCCTCTTAGCCATCTTTGATTTATAAATTAATAATTATATATTTGTCAAATTATTAAAGCTATCCTACCCACTACTTTCTTTTCAAACATCTTGTTCTTGTTCAACAGTAAATGCTATTTCTCTAAACCATTAATTTTCATGATAAAACTAGACATGCAAACTTAATATGACAAAAAATAAATAATGATGCGGACGAAAATGTATCAATTAAAAAATATTATATCAATTTTTATATAAATTTTATATATCTAATGATAATATTAAAAGAAGTGCCAAAACTTTAGCGGGTAGTTTATTTAATATAACAATTACAAGTGATAGAGACCAAAGGAGAACTCTGTTCTTCAGTTTGTCACTAGCTATCTCCAACTCAGAAACTGAATATACTTGAGTAAACGAGAGGGTATATGGTTGGTTGAAATCTTATGTTTAGACTTTAATACACCTAGGGGGAATGAATAGATGTAATCAAATGCCGAAGACAATTAAAAGCAATAGACTAAACAATGTTAAATTAAATTAGACACTAATAGATAAGACAGTCATAATCAACAACCGAATAACAAATAAAACGATATTTTTATCCATAAACAGTAAATCAAAGAATGTATAGAATTTGTTGATAAAAGGAAACTTTTGAAAAATTCTTCAAGAGAAAAAAACCCTTCGGGCTATAGGTCGCCACCAAACATTCACTATGAGAAGAAAGGTTACAACCTGTGGTTTAGACTCATACAAAAATTTTGATGGCTTTGACAATCCACTTGTGCGATTCAAATAACTCTTCAAATAGTTATCGTTCCAAAACCTCTGAATCCCCCTTGCATAGGAATTGAAGAACGAACTTGTTCACTTTAGCTAGAACTTCAAGCTGCATCCCCAATTTCAGAACTTTGAAAACCGGGTCATTGTCTAGAACATCTAGACCCTAAAGTATGTAGTTTGATTTGTGGTTATGTTTGATGAAGAAATCATATCCTAGATTCAAATCTCGAAGTGTTTGGCTCACAATCACTCAAATAGATGAAAACTCATTTTGCTTGCAACAAAGTGTTTGGATGAAGAAGGATTCTAGAGTGAGAAAGTTAATAATCAATCTTAAGGTCAAATGAAACTAATGTTTTTGGCACTTATTCTATGATGAAACCACTCACCCAAGTCTCTCACAAATTCTCTAAAAACCTAAGGATAGATCTGAACTCGTTTGTGTGAAGAGAGATAAAATTTTAAATTTGAAAAACTGAAGTTAATATAGGTAGGTGATTCTTGCTCGAGCGCGGGTTGAACGGTAGGCAAGCCAAAACTAACAGAACCAAACATAACATTCTGGAACCTTTAAAAAGCATTATGTCCATTTTCACTTGAGTGTCAGACAGGCAATAGGCGAGCCAAATTAGGTACAGACAAAACTTCATTCTCGACACTTGTAAAACTTTCTGTCTAGTTTTGCTCTAGTGCCAGACGAGCCAAATCAAGCAAAGAGCCCTTCACAAGAAATTCTTCACAACTTTCACAACTCAGTTAACCCAAAATAGATTTGCAACTTAACAACCAACAAATATATTTTACGAACCCATTTTAACATGCAAATTGCCAACAAATATAAACTCCAAATTCTAACACTCAACCAACAAATATTCCTCAAAATTTTTTTAGGGAGGTTTTGCTTTATATTCCCGTTATTTTTACTAGTGAGATTATTTTGCAGTTGATCACATGGATTTAGGCAAGAAGCTAAACCATGTTAAATTTTTGTGTTCTACTTTCTACTTTTTCTTCGTTATTATTTTTGCTTGTTGAATTTTGAATATCTTATTATTATTGTTATTATATATATATAGTTTAAGCCAAGATAAGAGCACAATTATAATGTTTGAAGCTCCTCCTTCACAAGGGTCTCACGTTTTATTTTAATTTCTATATATATCTCATGACCCAAATACATAATAGGTACGAAGTTGGGATTCAAAAACTAGACTATTAGATTAATTTGATTATGATATTATGTTAAGAAACCATTTGACCCGAAAGCTTAAATTTATAGGTAAGTGATCAACTATAGTATTTGAAGCTCTTTTCTAAAACTTTATTAGTTTTCATAATGCTCTTTTGCTTATTATTTGTATTTTATTAATCAAAATGAAATATCAATTAAAACTGTCTATTTATAACGAATTAAGAGAAATTAGGGGAAATTTTTCCAATGATCAACCTAATTAATTAAATAGAACAAAGAACTATCACATGTCGACAAAGGGGATTTTAATTATTCTTAAAACTTATTGGACTTTCAAGGTAGCACCAAACCTTAAAGTTGTCTACAAAAAAACATGAATTTATAGAAACATGGGTAAAGAATCCAAGAACCATATATATACCTTCTCAATCCAATGAAAACAAGACCATCATCTGCATATATATTTAAATGGTTTCTTATGCTTTCTTTCAAATCCTTTCTGTGGCATAAGGTATGGACCATTTTGTGGTCCATGCATAAAGGCTGAGAAAGTTGCTTTCAACTTGTAGTGATTGTTTAAATGTAGCAATATATATTTGGTGGGAAGTCTCTTTTCTTTTGTTTCTTTCTTCTCATAACTTTGGAATATAACATAGGAAAAGATATGTTCGTGCTTTACTCTCTAAACCCATTTTTGCATTGTTCGTTGAGGAAAAACGTGGCTTGTTTTACAATATGAAAATCAAATTTTAAATCATGTAATAGGAGAAAGGTTCACCATTACTTAATCGGAAAGATGCGTGGTTATTAAAAAAAATAAAGATTTAGAACAAAACTGACAACCCTTTAACCCCAAAACCACAACATGAAACAGCAACTCTTTAGTCCATTCTAAATGCGATCCAGATTGTCTTTGGATTGATATTTGGAGGCTCATTTATTTATGTTTTCTCAATTAAAAAAAAAAAAGAGTTTATGAGTTATGTCATATTTGCTTAAGCTGCTGTTGCATAAAACATTTTTAATAATTATGTAAAATAATCAAACTCAAGTGATTGAATTAAAAATTTAAATAAAATCTAAAAATTTTAATTTATCTAGTCAAACCGCCTGTAAACCGTTGAAGGTGATGGACTGTTAGCCTGTCGATGGTTTTCCTTTTGTAAAAAAAAAAATTAGCGAAATACATAAACTGTAAAGAATGTTACTTTTAACAATTTGAAAGAAATTTTTTAGCATCTCCATCTGAAAGGAATTGCTACCCTCTTGTGTGTTTGGTCCACAATTTGCTTACACATTGAAGGCCGAAGAATTAGACGTTAGCTTTACCTACTTTTCTTAGATTGATGGTTTTTTTCCAAACTTTGACCAACGGACCAAACAGAAGTGTTCTTTTTTAATTTTTGGTTGATATTCCCTTGACCGAAAAAAAAATTGTTGATATATTGTGGTCAAGAAATGTGAACGCTAATATATTGACATGAGCTTGATTTGTTTTACTTAGACTGGAAAACAAAAAAAGAATGTTTCAGACAAAGCATATACAGGACCTGCTTTAACGTTTTCCTCAAAACAATCGTTGTATGTTTCAGTGGGCGTTCAACAAATTGACTGGACCTGACCTTTTGTGACTTCTTGGTACCTAATGATTCAAGTGATTCAAGTCCAATTTGGAGGCTTTCTCCGATTAATGCACAATCAAGTCCAATCTATGCACAAAGGCCCATTACTAAGAATAAAAGTAACTTGGTAAAGGCCTAAAACGAGGTCCCTCAGGTCCTGGTCCTCGAGACATAATGATAAGTTTTCAATCCAAGTTTATAAAGGCTAAAGAATTCATGGATCATCTGGACTTAAATGTGAACCAATAAGAAATGATTTCGGTAGATTAATGTAGTAAGGGAACAACTGAGCAAAGTGTAAAGATTGATTCGACCTCCTTCCAGTTCTTGCAATGAACAAGCAGATAGGTTATATATTGCAATATTTAAAATTCAGTAGATCTTCACCCACCAAATAGTTGTTCTATCTTAACGAATTTATAGTTGTTTCTTGATGCAATCATATTTTTATATGATAAATCAAGAAATATTTTGTCAAGGTGAAAAGAGAATTCAAGGGGTGCCTAACTCCATCAAAACACAATAACCAAACGCTTAAGTTATCAGAGAGGATTCAGAGGAGTGTTAAGAGGACAATCTCAATACTATTGTTAAGTCCTATCTCATAGCTTAAGCTTTTAAATTAAGTGGTTTCTTACCGGAACGAAACACCTTCCAATTCTTTCCAAAAATTAATACATTAGGTTATATATTATAACATCCGTAAAACCACTACATGTTTCTCCCTTGAAATATTGGCTCTATCTTCACCAACTTACAGTCGTTGCTTTTGGGATCCAATCCAAATACAACATATAAGGCATATCCATATATGCATTTTCTAGTTTAGGTAAAAGATTATTTCTATAATTATGAAGGGCTTCAAATTGTTTGGTTGCAGGATTCCATTTAAATATGCAATTGCAATCATATTCAAATATATATATATAAATAAAATAAAATAAACCATCACAGCAACCTATGACCTCTGCAGCTACATTTTGTAAAGGTGGGGGAGGATATACAATTTGATATGATAAATCAACAAGTGTTTAGTCAAGGTAAAAACAGAATTGAACATCTTTTACATGCCATCCCAAGGAAATAACAAGTTTGGGTTTTAAACTCATCAACTGGATACCTATCTTCTTTTTTCTTTTATCCTACCATGAATACGTTTCCCAGTAACTCTTAAATTCTTATCAACCATCAATTTCCAATGTTCTTTTTTTCGAGGTATAGTCTCTCTAATCCAAATTTCTTAACCTGTAACTCGCTATCTATGTAAGCCAATAAAGTCAAAACACTGAGAATTAAAAAAATAATAATAATAATTCTGTTCATCTTCAAATTGTAAACCAAATAATCACAAAACTAAACTAAGATTTACTGTCAGCAAAAGAATGACCGAGATGCTTTCACGATAGACCTTGGGTGAGAGATTAAAAGGGTTTAGACAGCTTATAAAACAATGTACAGAAATGCTTCGGACGAAGTTTATGAAGAGAAAAGAGGGAGTTTTCTGCATCTAATTTCTCTAGTTTCTGATGAAGTTTAAATTAGATGAGTTTTACCGTGACAAAATTTTCAGATAAAACAAAATATAAAAAGGTCATATTTGATCTTATTATAGGTGTATAGAGTAAAAACACAAATTTTAAATTTTAGTAATCAGTTTATTGAGTAAATGGGTGTGTTTGAGTATTTTCTGGGTGCAACTAACCCCACCTTATTTATAAATAATTATACGTTTTAAATTCAGTTTGATATCTTTTCATCTAAAATCTTGTATTTATATCAAACCAAAATTTTTAATCATTCTTCTTAGCTAATAAATATAAATAGATAACAAATGAGATACATTATGTTTGACCAAAATTTTGATTTGATATACGTAATAAATGATTTGATTCGCTTTTTAATCTTTAGTAAAATGAAAATTCTTGATTTCACCCATGTTCGTCTTTTATAGAATTATTGAAATAAATTTGATCCCATAATGCTAAGAGACTAGTCAAAATTAAAGGAATTTTAAGATTTTTTATTTCATCTCTCCTTTATTTTCAATAATAATGACATAGGTTTCATTAATAAAAGAAAAATGTCATAAAACAAATTTGTCGAAAAGTAAATAACAAGAAGAGATCTCTGCTTAATTTTATCCCTAATTAGAGAGCTGAATATGTGGTTTCACTTGATGTAGAAGACTCACCAAGAAACTCTGATCTCAACTGCATAAGCAGCCTGCCCAGATAATTTAGGCCTTCTCCTTCACGGCCTCCTCCCCAGAAAAGATCGTGAGGTGAAGCTTCGACAAGAACCGAGCCAGCAGTAGAGAGCAGCATAGAATTCAAATGTGGATAAATGGAGAATTTGCATTTCAATGCCTCATACATAACATCAATCTTCGCCGTTTCCCAATCCTTTCTCACCTGCATTGCCCATAGGCGTCAATCAGCTCACAACAGATTCAAAGGGATACATGTAACGTTCAACTCAAGAACTTATCATCACAAGGCTCCAGTTTTCTCTAATATATCATCCTTGAGGGTCTATATGCCATTTAAGTAGCATGTGAAGAACATGAGAAAAGAAGGGCATGCACATCGAACAATTCACTTTATGTCTCTCCAAAAAATTTAACATCTCTAATTTGAATAAAACTTCAATTTTAAAATAAAATAATTAGCATGGAGTTTGCAAAAAGATTAATACTTTCTAAATTTAGCTCACTCCTCTATTACTAGGAACATAGATCAATACAGAATGCGAAAATGGAAATGCAAATGTCACATGACACTTGGGTTGGAGTGTGGCATGATGGATGTCTACACTTCTTTGAATCATTAGGCAGAACATAATAAATTTATGTGGGATGCAGAACACTATCAATCCAACGTTACATAATCATGATCATACTTCAAGAAGAATAACTAAAATGTACGAGCTTCTCTTCTTTTTGCATGTCTTTAGAAGATGATTAATTGTTCTCAACAAAGAAAGAGGTATAGACTTTGCTTTTTGTTCAAACATATTTTGTTCTTTATATTCTAAGACGGGAATTATTAGCAATCCTGAAGGTAACATTCCAAATCAAAAGAATCCTCGTATGGGTTGAGAGATAGAAAGCAGCAAAAGATATCAAAGTAATGATTTCTGTCACCACATGGTTCAATTGAAAAGTACATGTACATGAGACCATTCAAATTTGGTTTCAGCCTGTATTCAAGACCAAAAGTCTTCCTTCAACATTTCTACATGATTTTCCAAATAGATATTGATGAATCCACACCTCTGTTGAAGTGTTACAGAAGGAAGAAGGGAAAAGGCAAGGCTGGGAATTAATTGAATTACAAGGGCAATTTAGCAACCTTGTATTGAAATGAAGTTAGTGAGCTGGAGGTTAGATGAGAGTGTTGTTAAAAAGGAGACGCGGGGAGGAAAACAGCATGATGAGTAATTTGTAAAGGAAAAGTTGTTATAGGGAGGTCCTAGCCCTCGAAGCTAGTTTTTCTATACCAGATACGTTGTTCATTTTTATCAGTTTGATTCGTATTTCATTGATTCTCCACTCTTGTTCTTTATTTTATCAATTTCTTCTTTAAAGTTCTATTCAAGGTTTATATAGGATTTGCTGATCCTATCCTATCAGATATTAATACATGAAAATGCAACAGAACTAAAACCAACCTGCCATCATATAAACATTTGAGTACTGGCCAAATTTCTATTTGCATTCGTACATGGAATAAATGTATTAATCTGACAATAACAATGTCAAGAAAACTCAAAATAAGAGGTGTCCACAACAGTGGACTTTGCATGAAGGAAGATCAGATATTTGTCTTGCTAAAGATCAGTTTTCTGAGTTGGAGAAAATTTAATAATTAAATGAAAGGACAGTCCACAAAGTAAAATGAAAAATCCAATAAATGTGTTTCATGCTACACTAACCCAATGAAAGGAACTTTACCAGATTTATTAAGGAAAAAGTACGGAAAATGAAACCACATACTAGAAAAAAATTTAAAAAAAAAATTCCTACTAAAACAATCTTAAGTCTAAGATTCCATGCAAAATCATATGTTTTCAATTACCATCATCAGTGCAACCAAATTTCCATCAGCATACTAACGAATGGGCAAACTAGATTCTATAGAGGCATTGATTTAATGTGCTATTATCATGGAGTATACTTTTATGCTTTACAAAGGCAACCACATAAAAGAGATCAATCTGGAATCCCATCAGAAGTACAAATGACTTACCAGATTACTATGGTGTCTTTGCATTGACCTTCCTATTCGTGCTGCTTCCTCAGGACTTCTCACAGATTTTATCCTTTCAACACAATCTTGTGCTACAGGGTCATTCACTCCAACAAACTTTTGTGCCTAAAAGTTCAGTAGATTTTTTACAGAATATCTAAAAAATTTGTACTGAGAAATGTAAATTTAACTAGGAAAAGGCGACTACCTGGTAGTAATGCTCTACACTTGACCACGTGATGTAATTACCATCACCATTTGGCATTTGAATTGGATGAGGAGAAAAGTTCGAAAAAGCACCATAAGGATCCCATGCTTTGTAGAAGGATATGATGCTTGATTCGTAAGGAATGACAGAAGGATCAATTGCATAAGTTTCATCCTCTGAAGGAATAACTGGCATCAGGTCTGGTATGGGCTGAAGAAATCCACTAACAAGCATGTCAGGTCCAACCTGAAAGTGACACAGGCAACAATGCTACCCAAATCAAAACAGAAAAAAGGTCAAGAATATTTGTCATCCAGGGTCAGATTTTAAGTAATAAAACAAGTGATACTTATTGGAATATTTTGTCAACATTTACATAATGCACTTGAACCATAGAGCTTTTGGGCCATTGTGATATACAAGTGGACACAATGCCATTTCTATAGTAATATCCCTCCACTTTGTCATATTCTGCATATTTCATAGAACAACAGTTTGATGTCACTAGTCTTCCCTAGAGTTAAAAATCTTTAACCAAAACTCAATTATGCTGGAGATGTATATGTTCTGATAATACATGTAATTACTTTAAAAATATTATAATCATAATGATACCAACCTTCGTACAATTAATAAGAAACAATTTATCAGTAATCAGTAAATAAATAAAAATTGCCACCAAACCTGCTCATAGCAAACATCAATTAAATCTAGAGCTTGTGTCATCTCAACCATCCCAAGTTCACCCACAGGAGTCGGTGCATTCTTTCCTCCAATAATTTTGGGGGCAACAAAAGCAAAGACCTACATTATACAAAATATAGAAATGAAGAACTGTAACAGAAGCCCATAGCAACTGACTTGCCATGGATTTAGCGAAAACTGTTCACAATTTCTCCAAGACAATAGACAAATAGAATAAAATGAAAGGTTAGTTCAAACTATTGGAGAGCACCACTTAAACCAAAAAAATATTTATATATACATCCATACATGAACTACAATTTGAAGCTTTTCGAGTCCACATAAAAGACAACTAAACCCCCCTTCTTTTTTTTTTTCCTCCTTTTTGGTAGAAATCAAACCCAAAATGAACTATGCTACACAGATTCACAAGAAATTTTCCTAACCATCATCAGTGCCACCCCACCCCCAAAAAAAAAAAAAAAAAAAAGAAGNAACTATGCTACACAGATTCACAAGAAATTTTCCTAACCATCATCAGTGCCACCCCACCCCCAAAAAAAAAAAAAAAAAGAAGAGAAAAAGGCACACACTAGCCAAATTGGCTGCTGGTGTCCTATAACAACAGTAAATATGCGGTCCAATGAGCTAAAAATAAAAATACATGTAATTCAAGAACATAGTTGCTATATCTATAATCAGCTGTAATCATTAAGCTCATCTTGAAGAACGGTTAATATCATTAAAAGGGACCAAACAATTCAAGATATTGCAATACATTCAATATTGCAGAAGCTCGGTGCATAGCCACCTAAAACACTGTCCTGGCAAAATATATAAAAGGACAGTCGTGAGTGCCTGTCAGAAAATTGTGAGGTTTAGTCCAGCAGGATACCGAAGAGGTGAATCTGATACTAATTTCTTATTGTCTCGGTCAGAGAAGAGATTGAAGACAAAATATGATACTACTATCTCCTACTTTATAAGTAGTATTCACCCAAAGATTGCCTAAATAGAAGTACAATACAATATCAAGCAAGTGAATAAAAGGAAAAACCTTGTGTATTACACCAGATGAGATAGCAGATGCGGCTAGTGTGCCTCCGCACTCCCATAAGATGGAAAGATACCCACGGTCATGAAAATATGCCATGACATCCCTAGGGTTTAAGATGTCAAACTCCACTACTTCAACTCCTTTAGATGCAAGAAATTTTTGAAAGTCCCTCCTAGCTCCTCTTTGTGTTAGGACTATGGTTGAGACATCAGAAACATCCCAAAGATTTGCTTCCTCAGGAAGGTTTAGAGTTTGTGTCAATACAATTCGCATGGGCGTATGCCCACCTCCATGTCTTGCAGTTAGCTGTGGATCTACCAACATTAAAGCAAAAACAAGAAACAATTACAACATGTTGGTTATAAAGATGACGATGATGATGATCAGAAAAAGAACAAGAACAACCTATTCAATGAACCATAATTATGATTATTACATAGTTACAAGGATGATACTTACTGTCCCTACGAACAGTATTTCCTCCTACTACAATGGCATCACTTCTTCCCCGCAATTCAAAAACTCGGTTCCTAGACATTTTGCTGCTTATCCATGCTGCATGTCCACTACTAGCAGCAATTTTTCCTGTTAGCATCCAAGAATCATCAGCAAGTTTAACTTAAAACACCTTTCCATAAATAAATATAAAACCTGAAAACCAGTAAAATGCCAAGTAATTCATAATACTTACCATCAAGGGTCATAGCATACTTAAGGACAGAAAAGGGAACTCGGGACGTAGCTCTGTGGATCAAAGGAGCATTGACAAGTAGGCAAGATTTTCGAGCTTCCTACAATTTTATAAAATGTTACAGAGTATAGAACATAAACACTAACTTTTATAATTCTTATAGGAATCAAACAAGAAGGAAGATTTTAAATTTTGTTAAATTAATTATATGACAGATACCAAAAAACAATTAGATATTAAAACATATAATTATAAAGAGCCTAGAAACGGTTAAGACACCATACCTCTATAATTTTACTTTTCAAATCCTCACCAAAAACATCAACCTGAAGCCCTTGACTTCTTAATGCACGTACAGCTTGGCCTCTAAGATGCTGTAAAGGGTGCCTGATCCCAACAACAACTCTCGTAATTCCTGCCTAATCTACATAGAGAATTTCAATAATCCAGATGCTGACATTACAGTCTCATGT
This sequence comes from Bursera palmeri, assembly GCA_026225775.1. Lineage (NCBI taxonomy): Eukaryota > Viridiplantae > Streptophyta > Magnoliopsida > Sapindales > Burseraceae > Bursera > Bursera palmeri. The sequence continues at coordinate 13,837 of JANKKB010011098.1, forward strand.
TACTTTAAGCTGGTACTTTAATTCAAAGTAAATTATACTTATAATACAACCTTAAATTTCAGATCCTTGGAGCATAATTGTTATAATGAAACTTACAACAAACCGCAGGAACAAAAAGTAGAATAACTGTTTCTTCCCTCCGAAAGACAATACTGGTAATGTGAGTGAAAAATTTACAAGTAGAGAGCATGGAAGCAAGAACAAGAGACCAAAATATAAGCAGAAAGCATTCAGGTAGCACTTTCTTCCTTTTTTTTTTAATTATAAACTATAAACTGAGAATTCAAATGACAAAATTTGTGTAATTATTTTATCGATTCACACACAGTTTCCAGTCCAACTAAAGCAAGAATCTGACTGAACCGAAAAAAAGAAGTGTTTTTCATAGAAGCGCTTCTGCAGTTAATATTTCAATAAATGAAACCAAAGTAGGCATATAAATGAGCGAAACAAATCATCAAAAGCAAAAACAGTACAAAAAAATATAAATAAAATGAAAACAGACAACAGGCGAAAGAAGTAAAGCGAAAACCTGAACAAGAGCAGAAACCGCAGTGTGGTCCCCGTGGCAGTCGCCAGGCTCCATGTTGAGATACGCCGTGGCGCCTCTACACGACGCACCTCCAGCTTCCACGGCCTGCACCTCCGCCGGTTTGGTCCCCTGCGCGTACAAGTATCCCTCTCCCGCCACTCTCCCGGCGGAAGTCGCGATCACGCAGCCGAAGTTCGGGTGCGGCGAGGTGAAACCCGCCGATCTGTCGGCCAACTCGGCGGCGCGTCTGACGTACGCGGCATCGTCGGCGTGGGCGCCGTTGCTGAGCTTGCAGATGACCCGAGCCGAGCAAGAAGCGCCTAACGAGAAAGCCATNAAATTCTGAAAAGAATTAAATCACTTTATTTATTTATTTATTTATTTATTCATGACCTTCATAAAGAAAATGAAACAATTTTGAAAGTTCAATCTTAACCTTCCCAAAAAATATATATATATATAAATTTTTAAAATTTAATTATTTTTATTTTAACCTTCCCAAGTTAACTATTTTTCATAATACTCAGTTGTTTTAAGGGCGTTTGTATGGCAAAAAAAAACAAAAAAGTTGGTGGTTAAACCGTAAGAGCAAATGATATTTTACCTTTAAAAACTTATCATAAATAATTAAAAATATTTACCATTCTANAAACTGTTAAAATTCAGCGATTATGTCCTCGACTGAATCCCATCAGTCAACATGGTTTGCCTATCCTATTTCAGCACATTTACCTTTTAATTCCTAAGAATAAAATATAAAAAAATAACAAGGAAGAATACATATGAAACCCCAAAAATCATAGAGACTTTCATATTTTCTTAGAAACTCGTTACCTAGAAAAGAATAAAATTGAAACTGAGAGAACAAAGGGGTATGTTTGAATTTTTATTTATGTTTGAAAATTTTTGACGTAATGACTATTTATTTAATGTTCGACAATATTCAATAAACTGTCTATATTTGATCAAATGTATCGAACATCGAATGTGTCTGATAGATGATATCAAACATTTGATGATTATAACATTTAATTTTTTCAAGGGTAAGTCAACTTTCAATTAACCATAACTAATGTAATAATATTAGTTATAAATTTCATATAATCACCCTAAAAGTTTATATAAAAATTATAAATAACTTCCAATCAATCATAATTGATGTAATAATATAATAGAAATTTCTTATAATTACCCTAAAAATTTATATAAAAATTGTNTAATAATTATAAAAAAAAAAAACTTTTAAAGATTTATAAATGATTATCTATATAAAAGTTGTATCTTTTCATAAATCTTTCAACTTCTATATAAATGTTTATGACTCTTAATGAATTTTATGACATCAATATATTGTTACATCAGTTCAAAAAATAACGTGAACCCATTTTTGCAAGTACCCCCGTGAAATTCCCTTTCTTTCATTTTCCTTCGTAGGCATAGAAGGAAAATGCTGGAACAAACAATATTTCTATCAAAAACATCANACGATCATTCTTCTTCAATGTATAACAAGTTAAAAAATATATATATATTTAAAAAAAAAAATCCTTCCCCTTAAAATGGAATTGCAGGCAGCTTTGGTGGGGTTTGCCTGGCCGCAATGCACAGCCTGGGCTTCTTTCTGACTCTGATCCTCCTTTAGAATGGGTGGTGATGCAACAAAAACTAAGAACAAGCAGCCACAGACCAGCAGTGACTCCTTAAACAAGAAAACTCATTTCCCTACTGCAAAGCCCCAAATGACTTGTGCTCTGTTTTCAATTTTCTCTTAGACTATTTACTCGCTGGAAAGGTTTGATAGACGCTTCTATACTCCAACTGTTAATTCATTTCTAACGCCATTGGAGGAATTGCTTTTGATTGTAAAGATATTTAACCGCAGTTGGATAACGGTTTTCAAAACTGCAAATGACGAACGGTATACCATTTTAAAAACTTTCTTTTTACAGAGAAAATTAGTGTGTATATAACATATATTAATATGACAAATGATATATTTAAAATCAATGCTGCGTTATTCAGTCCCAAACATTAGGATATAAACTTGAAAAGTATAAAATACTACGTATAATCAAATGCCTGTATCCCGTGAAAATTAACTGAGAAAGTAAAAAATTGGTTCAAGAGTTGAGCAAGAAAAATGACTCTCAAATCCATGAAAGTCTCCCACATAAACGAAACAAACAGTTCTCATTGAAACACCGGTCAATCAGAAAGACAAAACTGATTCAACAGCCTACAATTCCAGCATATCCACTGAAGCTGGCTTTGTCCAGACTGCTGTGACAAATTCAAAAGTAAAAAGTTTTTAAAAGCACAAAGGATAGTAAAATGCATGCCACCTTGCTCTAAACAAAATCATGTGCGCGCAAACACGCGCGATCGCCAAGGAAGAAAGAGGGAGATGAGAGAGAGTACAAAGTGAGTTTGATTATAACAAGCAGTAAAATGATCCAATCGTTTGATCATATTATGATTTAACAAGGCACACCAAATGTCAAAGAAACCAGTAGTTTTATAAGTAGATACGATGGAAATAAATAGCTACTAGAAAACAGAACAAGGACTGTCATATCATCAGCTGAGCACTTATTCCTCTTCTTCTGCTTCTTCCAACCACTTCACAAAGGGTTCCAGAGCCTTCACGAAGGTTTGCCTGCCAAAACATTGTTTTAAGATACAAGCGCAACAAAGAAACAAAACAAATTTAGTTAGAAAAGTCTAAAAAGCTCGACTAGCTTTTGTTACAATACTAAGCCCTTGTCTTTTTACGTTTTTCATAAACTGTTTTCTATAATGCACAATTGTCAATGCAATGCAAATTCAATATCAACCACATGTCCTTTTAAAATTCAATACCAACCAAATATTTCCAAATCCTTTTGAAAACAAAAACACAAAATTCATTACCCTAAAAATCCTAGCAAGTCCAAAGTAAAAACACCTCATCGAACAATTTTTGATATTGTAACTGCGGATAAGAAATACAATTTGCATACCTGCCCTTGGGGTTCGTCCCTTTGCGGAACCAGTAAAGAATAGTGTCCTCAGCAAGCACATCCTGGTCATAGAGAGACCTGATGATCTCTGGAAAGAGCTTCATCAACTTAGCATCCTCATAGCATTGCATCTGAACCTTGTACACTAACTCCAGCTCAAGTTTCCCGTTGGTGCAAAAGGTATTTAACAGTTCTGCCCACGTTTTAACCTGTATCACAAAACAGTGTTATTGACAATTCAATACAACATTGTTGTTTTACAAAGACATGGTCAACTATTTTATCTGTAGTTATCTATAATGCACCAAAAGCTGATGATAGTCCTCGAAAGCAATATAGTCTATGCCATGTCAGATATCCAAACACAATTTTTCTGCAAAATTCTTGAAGATGCTCTTATTACACTTTGACACAACCAGAGTAAAGCAATCTCTCCTACACATAAAAACATATGCTAGAAAAGAAGAAGCAAAAGTTAGATAGTATGCTTTAACATTTTTTCTTTCCACAGAAGAAAATAAGAAGCAATATCGTGTATCAACGGTACGGGATTTACAGAAAGATAACAAGGTGATTAAAAAATAAAAATAAAAAATAAAAACTATTAAATCATGCACCTGGAATAATGTCATAAAAAAATGTTTGGGAAGCACAATTCATGGTCTGGAGAGAACAAATGCTCAAGCCATTCAAAAATTTAAACTGCATATAGATTTAAAGCTCACCTGGCGCAGAGCCGCATTAGCATTCTGCTGCTGGTTCTTCCCAGACCACTGAACTGCATCCATCAGGATATCCCACAGTATACGCACAACCTCAGTTTCCGGTAATTTAGCATCTTTGACCCGTTGCTTCATATTGTCTATAACTTCAGATATTTCAGCTTCCTCAGCTATTTGGGTTGTTAATGCAGATTTCATCTCCTTCAGTTTCACTTCATGTATCTTCTTGTCATTATATTCAACCAAGGCTGTCAATCCTTCCTTACTGACAATGACAATAATTAGACAAATATAAGTTTGAAATCATTATCAAGGAACAACATATTTGATGAGTAACACATGCTTTGTTAGAAAATCCAGTAATTTCAGAAATTCTCAAACTTATATTTTACAAGTTCTCATGATTTTTTGTATCCCATGACCTTTCCTTTGTTCATCATGATCTAAACTGGAAGCTATTTCCAAATCCTTCAAACTTGACAGTTAGTAAACATGTGAGATAAGTGATTTCAACCCTTGACCTCAAAGATGAGATGAAACATTTTTTATCTTTAAGTCCAACCCTTAGGGTTTACAAGCAAAGATGAAGCTAGGATTTTAGTTTAGGGGGATCAAAAACATCATCTACATATCAACCAAACAGAGATATATGAATAAAATTTTGATATATAACTTAAATATGGATCAATAATGAATATTTTACACATATTTTAAAAACAAAGTAATTAAAAAAAATAATCAAAACATGTCCAAAAGACCTAAACTTTTACTTTTGACTTTAAAAAACCAAAGAAACCCATATCCATTTCTTTCTGTTTTCAGCAAAGATCCCAACCAAGAAAGTGATAAATAAACAAAACCTTTCAATTTACATGTTTTCTCAGTGCTGTTCTGGTTAAGGATACCCTATTACTTGCAAGCGTCATTTCTGCAACACTAAGGGATGAACCGGTAACTTTCTCCACAAGACAAACAAGTTTCTTAATGATTCAATCAACTGAAAAAGAACAGATAGTCTTTTGGATTCTTTTGGAAATCAAAGCCTTTTCACAGATATGCTAGTATGCTAATTGTATGAATGGATTGCCACCATCCATATGCAAAACTAGCATGAATTGCAAAAGAGCAGTAAAAGATGTAAAAAAAATGCAATTAAGAGAGGTAAAGTTATAATAGGAGATTATTAATCAAATCCTATTAATCAGAAGAACTTACGTGAAATGCTCAGAGAAACCTTCAGCAGACCGTTTTCCAGATGGGAAGAAGTCGAGGAGATTGTCCTCCATTTTACCACGCTTCAGGATTGCAATCAAATCATCAAGGCTATTATCAATCAAATACTCCTTAAAGAAGTCTGTTATGAATGTAAGAACTAGCCCTTTTCCAACGAGATTATCTTTAAGCAGTGGCTGGAACACTGTCTCTGGAGGAAGTCCTGAGAGCTTCTGGGAGAACGCAAGTGCTGTGAAAATAGCCAGCTTCTTCCTTTCATTTTCCTCAAAAAGCTCCAATGACTGCATGAATCTTCGTGTAACATTTTCGAGATTCTTTATGAGAAATGGCCTCCGCCGCAGGATCTTTTGTATGTAGATTACAGATGGTAAAATAGCTTCACGCTTAGGCTCACAGTCTATTATAGAGTAAGTGTGCCGCTCGCCCTCATCAGGTTTTGTTGTTCCAGGTTGTGTCCGGCCTCCCGTAAAAACAACCTGCATTTACATAGAAGGGAAATTTTAACCACATAAATATCAAATGTCCAGCAAACGTTAAAGCTAAGCAAGTGATTCAAATTCAAATAGATGAAAAATAAATAAATTCCCAGCATAAACATGTCTAAAAAAAAAATTCTAATCATTATCTGGCTATAACCGCATTAAAATTTGATTACTAAAAAGACAAATAAGGACAAAAAATATTCTTGTCAAATTAAGGTCTCAATGCAGGTACACGTAACCTCATCCTGCCGCTAGAAGCCATACGCCTCCACTATACTGAGTATAACATCGATTCCCACCAAAATTGTATAAGAGTTTCTTAATGAAAAAAAGTCAACAGGTACTTCGCTGTAACCACATCCCTACTAAGTTAAGATAGAAACCACAGAATCATAATTCTGTATCTTAAAGCAATCACACTCTGTCATCAAATCAAAACAAATCAACCATCAACTTCACAATAATGGAGCAACAAATTTCCAGATTCTAGTTCTACAGGGTCAACGTCTCACCATCTCAGTCTCATGCTAAAATGCCAAAGAAATAAATTCTGCTTTGTAACTGAATGATAAATAGAATTTTGATAATTCTATGAAGACCAAGAAGCTTGCCTCAAAAAAGGTGTCACCGTATCTTGAGAAGTTAAGGTCAGAGGATTCGATGCTCTTGGCAACAAGTTCCTGCAAGTAGAAAGCACTCTATCAGCACTAAGTTTGTAATGCAATGCGTAAACAATATAGTAGATAAGAAAGTAAATGCATTGAGTTCCATTACCAGATCACCAGCATTATCCAGATATATCTGGACCACTGCATCCGAGAATGCTGCAGGGTCCAGCGGCGCAGCAATATTCCGTTTGCGGGGCTTAATCCGCGTTCCACTACATACATACAAATAGAACCAATTACAAAATAAGTTTGAGGCAAAGCAAACAATAATACTCAATCATTTACTAGATTTTACAGAAATTCTTAAAGTGGAATCCCGCATATGCAATAAAGAAAGAGAACCCATTTACACAATAATAAATAAATAAACAAAAACTCACCCAAGAGTGGGTCTCTCCTTCGAGCTGTGAAGTATTGACACGAAAATTCACAAGAAAAAGAAAATCAATCAGTAACTCACTCTTCATAAGTAAACCAATTGTAAGAGATCAACAAATAGCACAAAACTATAAGAAACAAGTCTAATCAAAAGCTGAAAGCTCAAGAAAGAAAAATAAAAAATTGAATACAATTTTAGTAAACTGGAATCAGATCAAAACGCGAAAAAACACAGAAAACCTTATGTAGAACAAAAATCCCTAAACCAATTTAATAATTCATCCAAAACACATTACCCAGAAAGCGAAAAACCGTTAAAAACAAAAACAAAATTTAGATCCCTTTAGGTTAGATCCCTTTAGGTTACATATTTACAGATCTGTACCTATCAATAACAAACCCTAAAATCATAACATACCCACATCGAAAAGACACAAAAAAAAAAAAAGCAAATTTTCAATAAATACATCACTGAGCCCACAAAGGAAAAGAAGAAAAAAAAAAAAAAGAATTTCCATGATCGATTTACAATACCCAGAAGTGATACTGATCGGTATCACAGAATACCCCACCATAAAACATAATAATAATAATGAAAAGAACAAAAGGGTACCTCATAAACCAAGATGAAGAGGGATCAAAAGAGAGGAGAGAGAGACTCTCTCTGCGATTGAGAGGAAATTGAGAGAGAGGGAGAGAGAGAGAGAACGAAAGAGAGAGAAAAGAAAGATGGAATGGCGATGGGTTTGGACAAAGATATTAAGTATTAACAATATTATATAATAAGGTTTTTATTAAAAATTTAATTTTAATTTAGTAAATTACTTAAAAATAATTTTTTAAAAGAAAAAAAATTGACTCTTCGCGTGCAGTACTTTACGGTACAGATGCGTTAGGTTAGCCAATCAAAAGTATTCCACCTCGTACACTTCTCTTCTCGCAAGAAAATATATTCTCGCACATTATCATTCCACCATTGGTTATTCGCCACGTGTCCAACTTTAAATCCATGCTTTATATGGTTTACAGTGAAAGTGATGAACAATAAAGTGGGTTAACAGCGAGCTCCATTTAGTGATTTTTTTTTTTTTATATCATATAAAAATATCTTTTGTTATTTTGAAGAAAAGCACCTTTTGTTTAGCTCATTAAACTCTCTTTAAATTTCCTTTTGGGATTTCCATGTCATCTCCATAGGAGGCATGGGAGAAAGGGAAAGACAGCTCTTGCTCAACTACCCTAAGATAATAAGGTCATAGATATCATCAAGAAAGTGTTTGGGGTTTGTGTATGGGATCCTTTTGATGAGTCAAAATTAGATAATAAAATGTGAGAACAAGAATGTCTGAGAAGAGAGTGATAATAACGGATTAGACCCATTGATTTATGTTTAACCAATCTTTACCTTTTTTTTTTTTTGGCAATTAATGTATCCGATGATGTGTTAGCAAACTGTGTTGTTTGTGTAATCACATTTTCATCTTCTCTAAATGGGCAAATGGGACAATCATTTTCGTTTCTATTTAAACTTTACAAGGGTTGAAAAACAAAATCTACATTTGGTATGTCATATCAAATAAAATATTTAATATTTAACAGAATTATGCTATATAATATAATAGTTCAACATTTAAAAATCAAAGAATAATTGAAGATATCTATACATAGCAGCAGCCAGAAACACTTTTTATGACAAAATTTACTAATAGTCATTATTGGAGAGCAAGGTTTATAAGATTTTAGAAATCACAAGATACTGAGTTATTGAAAAAATCAATAGCCTTTTAGGCTTAATTATTCAGGGTACAAACAATTTCAGCTGCTTTTCATCATATACAAAACAAAACAAAAACGTTTTATATCCAAAAAAATAATACTAAAATAAAAATTGAATTAAAAAGTTCACCTAAAAAAGATATGAGACAAATTCTTTCACTAATAATAACAAGCAGTTGCATCTATTTTTTCCATCAGTTTTCTTGGAAGTAAACTTGCATACATGGTACATGTATAACAGATTTTGACAACACATTCTGTTTAGCAATGACTTGACTTTCCACTTAAGTAATACTACAGCAAAATCGCCAGCTTTCCAACCAGGAATATCACTTTCAAATCTCTTCTTAGAAGCACTTCAGCTACCTATTAGCATACAGGAGAGGCAACTGAAATCAGGTTAGAGGATCATGTCATGTTTGAATGATGGAACAACAAGGAAAGCAAAACTGATATTCAGCTCAGAGGAAATGACATAATACAACCATGATTGTCTCAATGGTTCAACTTAGAATATAATCGATAAGAGAATAGTACATTTAAACTCAAAACTCCATGACAGGGCATGACTTTCAACTTTATCCTTCATAGCCATAAAGTAGGCAGCAAGACTTTTCCATCCAATTGCACTCAAAATTGGTGACAATTGATAAAAATTAAAAAACTTTAGAACATAACTTTAATTGTTGGAAAAGATACTTGCAAAAATTTATCTTTTTCATTGCTTCTTCTCCAACTCAGAAATCAACACACGGCTAAAATGCTATGTGATTTATGAACCACTAGGTTTTTCCCAAACCATTTGGAGTATTCTGAACTAAGATGCACTTTGCTCACCAGAAATGATTCTTATTTTGTTATGGAAAATAAACCAAGGCAAAATAGAAAAATGAAGTGATAAAGAAAAATATTTTAGAAACCCAAATAAAGGTAAAGCTGAAGGAAATGTGAGGCCCAACCACCTCTATTACAGAGAGCTCACTACCTTGCTCAAAGCTTTGCTAGCTTGGCTTCAGAGTATAAAGAGACAAGATCAGGATATCAGCTTGCACAATGCAACGCACAGAAACACATGCGTATATGTCTCTGAGTGCCCAGAGCTTGGCTTAAGTGCTATCCAGTGAGCAGATCACTAATCAAGCTTCACGGAGCAGCACACCCAAACACATGCATTTATGTGTCTCTGGCATGCATTGTGCAGTAGAGCTTCATGCATACAGTAACAGCATGATCTACTGCAGAAGATTATCTCTCCTCGTAACCCAGCAGAGCATTATCTGTTTTTCCTTTATTTGTTTTTTCTCTTTTTATGTTCTAATGTATAAGCTATTCTTTTGGTATGCATAGTTATGTCATGATTTATTATATTTAATTTCCACTATGCATGTTTTGTATTTATTATTATATATCAATGGAGGTTCTCCTACTATATGTTTTGTATCCTAGCTGATACTATTTTTTCTTGTATGGTAAAGTCCATCAAAAGGAGTTCTCTTACCTTACTTTGTCAAGAAGATTGCAGTAGGTTTTCCAGGGGCAGGAGGATTCTGGCTTAGCAGTGAAGCAAGAGAACCAGCTTTGGCAAGAGCACTGGCATCAGTAGCAGATAATATTCCCACCTCTTCAAGACCAAGCTGCCTCTTAATCAAGTCCAAGTTCTCTTGAAGGACCTCAATCTCTCCAAATGGCAGCTTCAAATCCAAGGCCTGAGCGCCGATTGCAATCGCCTCATCCTTCTTTAACCTCAAAAAAGGCATACAAAGCTTTTGGGTCTGTTTAAAGTTTGTTGTCTGACCAACAGAGCTCTTTTGCAACGCCTCCATTATCACCCCATCTGGAGGAAAGCTACGGGTCTTACTGTCGAATTTGCTTTGGAGTATCTTCAAGCACTCTGCTTTCCACCCTTCAAATTGCTCATTCACATATACCAAGCCTTTTAACTTGTCCTCGGTCAGTGTTGTAACTGGAGCCCCTTTTTTGTTGGCTTTCCTCGAACCTAGAATTTGCTTTTGAAGCAGCTTTCTCATCAAAACAATTGAATCTTGCAAATACCTGTTTGCACTTTTGAGGGCCAGATCAGGTGTGTCAGCAGTAGGCCAACCTGCTTTCACTGCAAAGCCATCCTTCTTCAAGAGTTCCCTCCAAACATACTCTGCATAGTGTGGACAGATGGGAGTAATAAGCCGAGTCTGCACATCCATAAAACGCCAAACCAAATCACGGTTCATACCCCCAGCCCCACAAGAAAACCTATATTCATCCCTTGCAGCTTGAAGATCATAAAAACCAGTTTTGAGAGCCTCTCGAAACATGTAGTTCGCATAATTCTGTTCAGTCATTTTGACAGCAATATTTATCTCATTTTCAAAAACACGATCAGCATAAGTGGATGGTGGACCTGTTCTCAAAGATGATTCTGCAGCCAGAACCTCTTCCATCCATGATATCTCCTTAGTGAGCCGAAGGATTCCAGTATTTGCAGTGTCAAATACAAAATTTGCATCATCAACACCGTCCCCAGCATCTGCTAGAGAATATCGTGTGGCATCTGCAGAGAATTCCTCAATGGCCTGTTTCAAGGTCCAAAAATTTCCAGTGGATTTGGACATCTTTTCCGAATTGAGCATGATATGTCCATTACACCTAAATCCCCGAGGCCAGTGATGCTTGGACATAATTGCTGTATGGTTATAGATGCAGAATGTTAGATGATTTTGGATGAGGTCCTTACCGGAGACTCGAAGATCAAATGGGTACCAATATTCAAACTCCTGCTTCATCTTGTTAAGAATAGACGATGGAATATCAGATGATTCGGGGTATGGGCCACCACAGAAAATAAAATCCCAAACTTCATCAGTCATTTGTCCAGGTTCTATTGGACCAGTAGCTTTTCCATATATGTCTCCACCATGTAACATGTGAGCTACCGTGTAGTAAGCCATGTAAATGGTAGAATCAGATAATGATTCAACAAGGAACTGTGGATCCCACGGAATGCGAGTTCCAAGACCAAAAGATCGTGAGCAAGCCCACTGATTTAGCCAGCTTAAAGTGTGCTCAAATCCATGTCGTGTCTCATCAGAGAAGAGATTCATGTTAGATAAGCACTCCTCAGCCAATTCCCTCCATTTCGTCTCCCCATATGTGATGTACCATTGGTCTGTAAGAGCCACAACACATTCATCGCCTGACCTTGACATGACCCGCTTTTCAGGCTCACTATACATAATTGCCTGGCCTGTTTCTATGAGCATGCTCCTAATCAGTGGCTTGGCTTCCTGGACCTTTCTTCCAGCATATTCTCCAACAAGCATTGTTCCTTCCGTGAATCCTCTCAAGTACGTTAACCTCTTAGCTTCCACTAGCTTATCTTTCTCATTCTGGCTTTTAATTTTTAGATCCAAGCAAACCTTTTCAGCAGATTTATCTCCAAACTCGGGAATGTTGATTATGGGTAAAATCTCGAAGGGTAATACCCACTCATCCTTCACACCAAACTTTGCCCTGAAAGCTGGTTTTGCTTTCAAATCATGCAGTGCCATATAATCATCAGGGGCATCACTAGGAACACTGGTCACAATCCCTGTACCTTTATCTGTTAGAATAGTCAACATAGGGAGAACATATAYGAMCTTGTTAACTGACAGAGGAGACTTTAAAGGAAGGCCAATCAAATCATGACCAGTCAACTCAACCAAGCAAGTAGTCTCCTTTGGGATAATAGAGAAACTCTGATAAGCAAGGTTACGGGCCGCTCTCTCTGTGAGAATAAAAACATCAGTTTCATTGATCGCAAATGCTCCATATTTCCCATCTGGCAATACCCATGCATTTGTCTGCCCAAACATGGTCTCAGGTCTCAACGTAGCAGCAGCCAGAAACACTTTTTTGTCTTTTATTGGATTAAATTTATCAGGAAATGGGGGCAGCACCTCCATTTTGATAAGAGTATAATCCTGGGGCTGAACTCCTTCACCAGTTGCCCTATCATGATCTGCACATGGCTGGTCATCCAAGGGAGAGTATATTGTGTATCTTACATCTTTAATGATATTGCCCATGGCTTTTAACTTCCTCATCTGCCACTTTACAAAGGAATCAAAGAACGGGTTTATCTCTGTAGTGACAAATGAGCGCCTCCAGTCGCAGCCCAAGCCAAATGCTCTCAGGTCTTCCTTCGCCAAGGGAGGAAAATATTTGATCCATTTTTCTGGATCCTGAAATTCAGATATCTGATCATCAGAAAGTCCAAAACTTCGCATTATCTCCCATTGGAACACCTGTCCACCAGATTTTGCTGCACTCTTCGACTTCTTGCCCTTAAATTTATCTGGTGGTGTACCTCCATGTAAATCCTCAGGAGCTGGCTGCAGATCTTCCTCCTCCTCCTCCACTTCTTTCAGAAATACCGGTGGTTTGCCAAACATCTTAATTTCCCGTGCAAGTTTATCAGCCGAGGCCTTAATTGGCATGCCAGTGCAGTGGAAACCAAAAGGCAAAAGAACATTGGCACCTCTTAGTCTATGATAAGCTGCAGCAAATTCAAGCTTGGAAAGCGAGAACGCATGTCCTAGATGCAAATACCCATTCATATAAGGAAACGGAAAGTTTCCGAAAAATTTTTCGCCTTCTTCAGGTGGCCTTTCACAAGCTTCAGCTTTAAAAACATCACTTTCCTCCCACCAAGTCCTAACCTTGCCCTCAATTTCCAATAGACGATCTCTCCTCGCAAAACTTTTCCCCCCCTCTGTCGCCATATCCTGAAGCTGGGAAGAACTGTATTCAAAACAAATACAAACAAACATCTTAAGCCCAACAGTTCCCACATGTAGCCCTACAATCACTTCACTCTCTTCCCATTAAACTAGCAAAAAAAAGCAATAAAAACAATGTTTGATTCCCAACATTCCACAGAATAGTCCACTCATTACTTCCAGATTTGAAAATTCCTTCCAAAGACTAAAATACAATCTACAATTCTGGGTTATACACATTTTAATATCATATCAAAAGGATATTAAATTTTTTAATTAAAAAAAGAAAAGAAAAGAAAACCCAGGAAAAAAAAAAGACTTAAAAACAACGGAAAACTATTTCTAAGAACATTTCATCCAGAGCATTCTTCTTATAACTTCTTGTTCCCGTACTTAAAAAATAAAATAAAAACCAACTCTCTCTCTATCTCTGTCTCTTCCCAGACTTATTTCAATTCTACCACACTTCAATTCAAACTAACCAAATCAAGAATAAACAGATAAATGGAAACCAAATCGAAATTGAAGTACAAGGCAGTTCATGAAGAACCTGTGATTCAAGACTGACGACCGAAGAAGCGCATTGCGG
>JANKKB010011102.1:0-11805 GCA_026225775.1 Bursera palmeri
TCACATTAATAGCACTTAAAGTGTAAAAACAATGATTTAAACTTTTAATAAACATACACTTTTAAGTGCTAATCAGTGAGTCAGTGTCTATGTGTCTGTTTTAAAAAAAAAAAATTTGTAACCGGTTTTCAAATGTAAATGTTTTATGTTAAATGCTTTTTTTTCAGTACTCTTACTTCATTTATTTACATAGTGACCCTCGGGGATCCTGTATAAGGGGTTCCGGGGTGTTACAATATATTTTTTTATATATCACTAATTGTTGTATTCCAACACCATATAGGCTCATGAATGTTTGACATATAGATTTGAGAGGTTTGATATAGGATTGCAAGGTTGGATGTATTGAATTTCTATGATGTTTTACCTTCCAAAAATTTAATTTTTTGATATTTCATATTCGCAAATCAATTCCTGTGATGTGAATGCTAACCTTAATATAATAATATTTGTGGTATATTTTGGCGATCTATTTATTTTCAATTACAGGTGAAATATCAATGAAACAAAATATCCCTGAATTGCAAATCAGTACAAGTGTAGAATACAAGAAAAATAGGAGATACAGAATGACTATACTAAAAAAGAAAGAGGTAATTATTATTTAATAAAAATAAATCAAATGTCCTTTAATATCGTTACGGCTAACAATTTATATAAACAATATCTGTGAATTTTGTTGGAAATAATTATTTTATATTTTCATGATATTTTTGTATAATCTTATTTATTTATTGATCTTTTTTTTCTTTTGATAATATATAAATAGGGGTATTTCTCTAACCCCTCAGATAAATTTTGAAAAAACACTTAAGTCTATATTTATACTAAGCTAATACTTATTCCCCAAAAACAAACACTTATCCTCTAGATTTTTTAGAGTTAATATTAATTTTTGAGAAAAAATATTAATTTTTGGAGGATAAGTGTTAGTTTAGCATAAATGTGGACTTACGGTTTTCTCAAAATTTTCTGGGGGGTCAGGATAACTATCACGATAGAAATGGGGTATGCACAGAAGCTATTTTTCTAATATTTTACTAGTTTTGAGTCTATTTGGTCTTTAAACCATTTTAAATTAAGTTACGGCCTCATTGGGTTAATTTTAGAGAAACAAAAATTAAATAGAGTGTTGTTATTTAAGTCCCTTCGAATCTCTTTTTAACCTCCATTTCTTTTTTCTTTCTAATTAAAAGAATACGTTAAATTAAATTACCAAAAAGTATATCAATAAGTACACAAAATTTATTAGTTTCATATAATTTTCTTGTAAAATCTATTTTCATTTCTTTATGCATTAACTATCTTAAAACGTTTTGTTTTCCTAAAATTTATTTAAAATGCCTAAAAATTAAAATTGTCTTTCTTAAGTTTGTCACATTGTTAATTATTTTTCTTTTTCTATTTTCATTTTTATTCCTCTTGCTTTTCTATGTTGAAAAACTTGATCAAAACAAATTTTCATTGTTGTTGGCGTTTTGCTTTAGAAATAGAACAAAATTTTGTTGAAAAATGTCAAGCTCATATTTTTAAAATTCAATTATGAGGAAGAACTTATTACTAGTGAAAGTGAATGGTCATTCTCTTTATATATGATAACTGTTATAGGGATGAAAATATCTAATAAATACAATTATTGGGCATGCCACAACTATATTCTTTAACTTTAGAAAAGAAAAAGTAAATTTTCTTAGTAAATGTGTAAAAAATCTAAAAAGTAATTTTTTTAATTTCATTTTTATATATAGCGGGGCTTAGAAAGAGATTTAGAGGGACTTAAATAACAACTCTCTATTAAATAAGTTGTATTACTATCAAATATTTTTCTCCATTGGCTTAAATTTTGGATGTATGTTAAATAAGTTTACTTGGTTGAAGTCAATATTAGTTTGAGTAGTGCTATTTGCACCCCACTACCAAGCTTAATGAACCCTATTTTTTATTTAAAAATAATTATAAGTCTATCCTTAAAATAAATTACCAAAAAACATAAACAAAGTAATAGAACTGCTTTTAATTTTTTTTTTCTCTATAAACACATTTTACACCCTTCTTACACAAACCTTAATTTATGGTCCCAACTTCTATTTTAAACCTAATTTGATATAATTTTAAATATTTTTGACAAATAAAATAAAGAATAAGATTAATTTCCATTAAAATTGTTAAGTTTTGAATATGTTTCTCGATTCTTAAATACACAAGTTTATATCAAATTAGAATATGAAAATTTAATTGTTTAGTAGCAAAAATAGTATATGAATTTGATGAAAAGATAAAAAAAATATAAAGAAGTGAATTAAAGAAAATTAGGAAAAAAATATTTATAAAAGTAGATTTGATTATTTGAAAAAATATATCAATAATTTTTACTCAATCATCTATCATGACTAAGGTTGATGAAGTTGGCCGCTGTCTCTATGTGAAGATAAATAGAAAAATTAATGTAGGATTAATGAGGTGATATAAGATAATAGATATTTTAAAATATTTAGCCTGGGACTACTTACACCCTAAAAAATATTCTAAGTATCCAAATTTTAGAAATAAATTTTATTACTATAATACTTACTAATTTACCTATTAAAGAAAAAATAAATTTCAACCATCATCTTTAATCATCTCTATGTCAATAGAAACCCTTATTTCTTTTTATCAAAATAAAAAAAAAAATCATCGTAAAAAATATAGTCAATTACTAGTTGATAATATGAGTCAAACTCACAAATAAAACCCAATCCAACATTAAAACCTATATTACTAAGCACACCACTCTCTTTAATTGATTTCATCCCAAGAAAATATCTAATAAGTCCTTATTAAATCATATTCCTTCTTCTTAATCCACGTAGATACCCAAACAAATAGTTAGCTACTCAAGGGACCTAATGAACATATTTAATTATAAACTCAAATGAATTCGACCTAATACCATATTATCCCATAATTACCCTGAGCTTTGTCTATTAACTCTGATTCATTCTACCGTAGGCTCAAAGTTATACTCTTAAATTAAATACTCTTATTACCAAAAACCTTAATAATTTAATCTCTACGTTCCCAAGATTGTGAAAGCTGAGGAGTTGTTGGCAAAGAAGGCATTGTTGCCAAAGAAAGTGATGAATCTCAAGGTGGCTCGACCTCCTAAGGTGGTACTGAAACCAAAGAAGACTGATAGAAAACGCTTTTGTTGAGAAGGTCACGTGATCCAAGAAGGCCTTAACACTTGAGATTATGCGGGAGAGACCTTAAGGGATCTCGTTTGGATTAC
The DNA here is from genome assembly GCA_026225775.1 of Bursera palmeri. Classification (NCBI taxonomy): domain Eukaryota; kingdom Viridiplantae; phylum Streptophyta; class Magnoliopsida; order Sapindales; family Burseraceae; genus Bursera; species Bursera palmeri. The sequence goes on from JANKKB010011102.1 coordinate 3,272, forward strand.
AAAGGTTAGAACCGACTAAACAAGTGTTGAAAAGCTTAAGGAGGTACGAGTTATAGCAGAACAGAACAGAAGAATGAGGGAAGATGTTAGGATGTCGATCACCTTGATATCCAAAGCTTTGGGAATTCATGTCCGACGAGGTGAAAGAAGTGAGCAAGCCTCCTAGAGTTGGAAGATTTATTGAGGAGAGAAGAGGTGTTGCATGTGAATGGCCCGATGGTTGTTGCTTCCTAGAGATGACAAAATGTTGTGCCTTGGCTTACTGCTAGAGAAAATAGACTCGGCTCTCTGCATCGGCTTTTTATAGAAATAAAATAAAAAATAATCTTAAACTTAAAGAACAAAACATTATTATAATAAATGCTTCCATTTATTATTATTATTTATTTATTTATCTAATTATATTTTATTACGTCAAGCTGTATGTATTGATCATATATAGCTATTTCTAATGAGATTAACCAATAAGAGAAGTGCAAATCTCTTAACTTGGTAACATTGTTTATGGAGCAGTTTACCAAATAAATGACAGAGCAATCACTTTCCAGATAAAAAACAATATTAGAGGAAACCAAAAAACCCATGCCAAGTAGCTTCACTAACTTTTCCTGCAAGGCGAATATACATGAGCATTGTATTCAAGTTTTACAAGCATTATTCATTGTTCACAACTAAACTGTCATGTAGCCAATTTCTCATTTCCCTAAAAGCCTGTTCTGCATCTACATCTTCTTCAGGAGAATTGGGTCGATGAACAAAGCCATGACCTCTTCCCTCAAAAATCACCACCCTGGAACCGCGGCCAATGCTCTTCTCGATATCCTTTAAGATGTTTGAGGGGCAGAGAGGATCRTCATCCCCTGAGATGAACAAGACTGGTACCCTCACATTAGAAGCTAGAGATCGATCAATTCTTGTACCATAAAAGGAGACCCCAGTGCCAAAAGCAGCACCTTGATCCTGCGCTAGAACCTCTATCACTCGGCCACCTCCAAAACAGAACCCAATTATGCCAAGCTTCTTTGAAATTCCTGCAGCCATTAATTCATCAACAAGCCATTTTGCTGCAGAGGAAATATCTTTTGCAACCCTCCGGTGATCTTGTCTAGCCATCCATTGTTCAAACATAGCCTTAGGCCGGTCATTTGACCAAGGATCTCCACGAAATAAGTCTGGAACAAGAACACTGCATATTTGTACAACAATAGCAGGTAGTATAAACTAAGAATCTGATCATACTCATAGATGATGGGAATTGAAACTAAACGAGACGAAGTAAACTGTTGAAAAGGGAGAACTTGCATCATGCATACACGTTGGTCAATGATAAGATGGACTTGACACAGAAGTGTCCTTGCTACATGGCAGGAAACATTAGTATGTATCTCGTCATATAACTTTACAAGATTAAGCAACATACTTGTATCCATTGCAAGCAACACGATATGCGAAGTCTCTGGTGGAAGAATCTTCAAAACCAAAAATATCAGACAGCAAAAGAATACCAGTTCCATTGTTGTTCTTCACTGCCTTGAAGAGATATGCCTGGATGCAGTCATGACCCTCCCCAATTGAAAGTTCCACTCCATTTACTAATTCACATGCTTCTTCGTTTATATCATCTTCCACTTCCACTGGGCCACAAGATACTTTGAAGACTGTATTCCTTGTATATGATCTCTGAAAATTTATACTGCATTTCTTCTGAACAAAAACTGAAGCTTCATGGACAGAAATTATAGATTTTTAAAAGCATCAAGAAAGGAACAATCACAATTTTAATAAGCTACTGCAAAATCTCATCATTTATGAAAGATCACTGCGATTAAATGCTCACCAAAAGTGTCAAATTTAATAATTTGGCTAATTGCCAGACTTATATGACATAAAAGCAACAAGAAATTTCAATAGTAAAAGCTTTTGATAGACCACAAACATTCCTTCTGATGGTCTTATTCTCATTAAATGTAGAATGTATCTCACTGAGAGCTCAAACCCACGAGAGGTGTGTGAAGACATTACATCAGATAACGGCCTACGATTCATTTGGAAGGGGATTGAAAGGTTCAATTAATCAAGAGTCTTACAGTTACCTACAACACAAATTGAAGCAATAATCCCTAAAGGATGGTTACAGCCACCACTTATTCTAACTCAAATATGGTAGGAGATTTAAATAGAACTTGTAGAAGATTTGATACCTTCTCAAGGAAATTTCTCATACTTAACTGTCAAGACAATAAGAGTTAATTATAATTTTCTGAGTATCCGCATCAGCAGTCATATAAAATGCTTATNAAAATATAACATTGAATATTCATTACGATTTTAGCAAATCTCTTAAGTCACTCTTGCTTCCATTAATATTTTTCTTTCTACTTCTCTTGTTTTGAGAAGCAAATAAAAATAGCCAGCCCTTAGTATTGGCGTTCAACAAAAGGACTGTCAGCAGCTGATTTAATGAAAGGACTGTCCAAAAGTTGTAATCATGAAAAAGAGTTAGTGAAAGGGTGAGTTTTAGAAGTCCTGTGACGACATAAGTGATACATATACAATCTACATCAGTTATCATGAAAAATGAGTCATTTTGTACAACTTTTGGGAAACTTTCCTACCTAGGTGCCAGTGTACTATAAATATCTGATCAAGATANAGAATAAAGGATCTAATATTTTTAGCCAAAATTCTTCGTTATAGAATTCTCTCTAACTCTTGTTTGGTTTACTTTCCTTTATATCCAACATTTCCTTGCACTTGTTCTCATTTTCCTTAATTAATTTAGGTTTTTATTTTTATTTTTTATTTTTTTTTTTAATTTATGAACAGAAGAGATAAAGTGCGGGAAAATGTGAAAAGTGTTTGAAAATATTGCCAAACAACTCTAGATCTAGAAAACTCTATAGAGATTTTAAAGAATCCAAAGATAGAAAGTGGTTTTAGAGATTTGTTAAAAATCGTAATGAATGGAAAATGCCTTACTTTTTCCCAATTTTAGGCACATTTATAAATACACAAATCATACATGGAAGCATCTAACTGGTTACTTATCATTCACACTTTTTGGAGGAATGCTAATTNTTGACACTTACATAAAATTATAATTCAAACCCTTATAGTAAATGACAAAACAACAATTAGAAAGTAATGGCGGTACAAGAATTTGAAATTACCTTGAGAAGGTATCAAAACTACAAATCTGGTAACCATACAAAACTTAAAGCTTGTGCAAGTTTCTATGAGCCATTCAATTTTGATCTTGAGTGGCTCACAGAAACTACAAAATTGGCAATTGCTTTGAAAGTAGACCCACTATTTTATGCGTCATTCATTAAGAAAAGGAGAAGACAAAAACGCAACTTGAATTACCTAAACCAAGCTAAAAAATTTAAAATCTAACCAGTTCCACAAGCAGTTTTGGAAGAGATTTATTTGCAACTTAAAATTGTAATCAGCTGGCTATTTAAGATTGGCAAGCAACAAGAGAAGAACAGACTATCACTTTTACCACTTCGAACTTGTATTTTGAATTCCGAAAGACTGACCCGATGAAAAACCAGGAAAGACTTATGAGATTATTTTCATCTGCGGTTGCAACAACATCAACCCACCATACCCAAAAAATACCAGAGCCAGTTACAAAACAGTATTGACTAACCGAATCAAATAATATCTCATCGAACTTTGATTGTAATGTACTGATAAATACATACTGATAAATGCTAACATTTACTAGGCAAATAAACAATAACATTCTTTCAGGGTCATATCATCATTTCTTCTCTCGCAAAGTTTAGATGCATTAAATCAAATGAAATAAAAGATGCCACCAACTTAAGCAAATGATGCCTTACAAAAATAAGAACAGGTTGCAATAATAATAACAATAATAATAATAGTATTAACCTTTGGCATTATGACATGTGTAAAGCAAAAACTAATAAAATATTGCATCAGCCAGTAAATTTTTTTAGTTTCAAAAATTCAAAATGTTTGTCTGAATAGCATCTATTCACATAATGAGCCAAAAATATCTTACAAAAAAAAAAAAAAAAGCAATTCAAGGCAGAAAGTAAAGTAATTCAAGATCTAATCTTTATTAGGATTAAAAGTGAATGCTTAACGAACACAAGACTACCAGCTTCTGGTGTAAAGTGGATGCTTAATGAACACAAGAATACCAGCTTCGGGTGTAAAAGCAGAGGATTGAGAAACTAACATGTTTCGGTTCAATTAAATTTAAAATTAAAAAAAAAAAAGTTTTTTGCCGTTACTTTCACAGAAAGTCGTTTTAACTGAAAGCACTTTTCACAAGAGCAGCCCCAACCACATAGTACAAGAAATAACCCATTCTCATGCCTCAGAAAAGGACTGAAATTAAAGAGCTTTGAGGCAAACAAATTTTGTACAAATGAAAACTTGGCAAGTTAAAGCAATTAGTAGACAGCTACTACCAAAAGTTAATAGTAGTGAGAAGATAACAGAAGGGAATGAACGTACGTACACGCAGAGGAGAAGTGGAAGTGAAGGCGACGCAAATGCAATTGGCTCCTCACAATTAAGGGTGAGGCTGGAAACAAGGGGGTTGAGGCTACTCCCATTTCGCTTTCTTTATTTGCAGTTTGCCAGCGAAAGAGTCAAGAAGACTACTGATATTTTCGCCCCTCAGAAGTGGTGTTCATTAAATTCAGTCACACGGATATTCTTTGATGCTTTTCTCGTAGGAGTCTTGTCTGTACTTTGGAATGATTTGGTATAGATTTTGTCCCATAAAGTTTTGAGTTTATTAATTTAACCCCCTCTGAGCGTGAGTCCGGGTGTGAGTGATAAAGGAAAAAATTTTAACAACCCCCTAAAAAATTTTTAAAAAACAACTTAACTCTATATTTTTATTAAACTAACACTTACCTCTCAAAAACTCCTAAAAAACTAATACTTACCCCTTAAATATTTGAAAAATAAGTGTTAATTTAAAAAAAAAATAGTGTTAATTTTTTAGAACAGAAGTATTAGTTTAGTAAAAATATGGGGTTAAGTAGAAAAGTTAGTGTTAGTTTTAAAAAAATAATATTAATTTTTTTGAGATAAATATTAGTTTAATAAAAATGTGAGGTTAAATATTTTCTTAAAATTTATTAGGATTCAAAAAATTCCTGATCAAGTGAATCTCATATCATTTTAAAAAATAACAATAAACCTCTCATTTTTGTCCAAGATAGAAATAATCACGACTAATGTTTTCCCTAAAAACACAAGCCAACCTCTTGAACCATTTAGTTGCAGAGTTGGTTTGTTAAATAACTCTATATTATTAGATAATTTTATATCGAAAGATGTAAAACGAATATCTAATAAAATATCAGACATTGTTAGACAAAAGTTTAGTAAGATATAAGGTGCCGAAAAATGCTAAATAAGCATTTCGTAAAATATCGAGTTCTCAAATGATGTCAAATGCTTATCGAACAATTATGAAGTCATCAAGTATTATTTTGCTTTTAGATAACTGTAGATTTAATTTGAATAGTAAATTTTTTAAAATATTTCTAAAATATTTTGGGATGGTTTGGCAAATTCTTTTGTTGATCCTCTAAATTTTTTGCTAAGTTGACACCCTGACAGTTTAGAAATTATGAAACAACCCTACTTAAATGAGGGTATATTTGATACTTTACATTGTTCTGCACTAAAACAGTGTTAAGCACTACGCGTCCCCTATACATTTGATTCCGACAAAGAATAGTAGAAACTGCTTCAACAGAAATACATTTCACCTTCAATATGACCTTTACATGGAGCTAACTTACACACTAAAAATGCCCAACAAAAGGTTCTATAGTGGATTATTGCATTTCTATTGACTGAATGGCAAGCTTGGCTGCAATCATGGAAATATTCTCTTTAACAAATTCAAGTGAATTATCTAGCCTTTCTGTTGTGTCTCTTATATCCATGGCTGTTAACTTCTCTCTTTGCAACTTCTGCAGTTGTGACTGACTTGATCCTGTCAAACAACAAATATTGCATTCAGATCAACTTATATTTCTAAAGTTATAAGAAATTTAAGAACATTTTCTTCCGTGTCAATGGATGAATTCTTGTGTGTTGAACAGGACACATTTTATACAATCTCAAACACCCAGATTCCTACTAAAATTCCTGATTATTATGGAATTCTACATGGTCAACATAAAACATGATTGTCAGGGGAATGGAAACGTGCCAAAAGAAGAAAAAAATTCCATCCAGAAGACGTGTCAATTGGACAGAATTTCCCATACATGAGATAACCATTATCTACTAGCAACTACAAAGTAATGCATTTAAATGCAAGGTTTGTAACCTTGCTTCGTTGCTTAATAGATCACATTAATGGCAATCCCATTTGTGCTCTGAGATAATATTATCATGCAGCAAAAAATTTACCCTTGATAACTTGTTAAGACTCCTAAAATTCAGAACATTGCCAATTATAATTCTGATGTCACATCATAAATATCAATGACACTTCTACCTTCAATATATTATGGCTACCATTAGGTTAATGTACTACTAGGGCTGAAATATGAAATGTACATCTAGCATGAAAAATTCATATATATCAGGAAAAGTACATCTAAGACTTACTCTCAACCATTTAATCCCAACACTAATACATATATGCAAATTGTTGCACTATTTTTAGACCATGAGATCAGAAAGTACTTTTAATGGTTATGATTATATCTAGAATGCATAATTGATAGCTCTTCAAACACGTTAAACTTAATATTGACCATCCAAAGATCTAAAAATAATGCAATAAACTATGTAAAAATACAGTATTGTTGATCCTTCCTCATAAAGATAAAAATTCTTTAATAGTCCATAGCTTGACTTAGTTAAATCCATGGTATAGATTCTACCATAATTTATCATTCCATTAATCAAAGTCAGAGATATATGGATCTACACACATGTCAAATCAAATCATTTTTATTTGAAATGTGTGTGTGCACGTGCACATATGCATGTAGTGTGCATGCATGCAAAGGTCCAAATTCATGTTCATGGTTTTAACTTGTACATGAAACTTCACCAGCTTCCAACCAAAGTCATATCAAATAATAGACTAGGATTATTTACTTTTTGGGAAGAGGTCAACATTGAAGAGACAACTAACATGACATTTGTTGGAGTGCTGCAAACAAGCAAATCAAAGTAACAGAAATGCAAAAGAAATGATACACTTGCCTGATACTGGTTGAAACGCTGCAAAGGATACACGCTCATGTAAAGATGGAATGAGAGCTTCATCACAATCTAAGGATGGTTCCTTATCAGCCCACTGCAGAGAATTCAACATCCGAGTCTGCAGCAATACTTCCTTCGGAGCCTATTTACATGAATAAATAAACAGACAGCTCATATGCACCACAAAAATGGTATGCGCAAGAATTGATAATCAAATAGTTAAGTGAAAAGTAGAAAAGATGTTAGATACACAACTCATAATTCTATTCAGAATTTTCTATGTGAAATAATTTGCAAGGCTCTCAAATTATGAAGCCTAGTTGTGTAATTGTAAAAATATAATTTTCTTGAAATTTCTAAATTTTACTATTATTTGAATTTTGCCCTCCTCGATTGAATTGCTGACTAATTTCACGTGTGTATATATATATATAAAGAGAGACAGAGAGAGCAGATGCATACCTTCAGTTTCATTTCCAAGTTGTTCAAACTGTAAACTGCCTCCTTCACTGCCAAAACTTTTGAGCTAATAGTGCTTGAACTGTCAGGAATTCTATCTTGTATTGGCATGACTTGACCTTTCAAATAAGGATCTGCCTGCCAGTTAAAATTATAAGTAGGAAACCTAAACATCTTACATACACTACACCATGAGAAAACAGAAAAATGTAGCAAATTTTAGAAAATTTGCCAATTATGACCCACTTCAGTGTCAAAGGAGCAGCGCTTAGAGCGCTGATAACAGATTTGACATGTTATGCATTTTAGCTAATTTATCAAATCCAAGATAGTCTAGATCCAATGGAGATAAGCATAAGCTACCTTTCAAAGTATACCAAAAGCATAATAGAAAGCACTCTAAAGCCCAAATAACATATATATTACTACTCACAAGTCAATGAGTCAGTCCAAGAATTTAAATATAGTCAAAAGTCAGTCGAGCGTGTCTTGAAAGTTCTTATCTCCCAATAGTCATTGCTCTCTCTATTTTCCAAAGGCTATAAATGTTGAGTCCAAAATCAGTCAAAGCTCAAATATACCTTTACTTTTCAAGAATCTACTTATATAAAATCATAATCAATCAAATAAAGAAACTAGAATAAACAGGGAGAGAAAAAATCAATTGATACAAGAGTGTGTTTTACACCCTCGTGTAAGGGAAAGTTTTGATCACTTATATCCAACCTTAGTTAGCCTAGAACCAGTAGTTGATTGACTAAATAACTAGAATGAGGTAACTATATTCACTATATTACCCCGCCAACCCTTAAAAAAAAAAAAAAAAAAAAAAAAAAAAAAAAAAC
>JANKKB010011105.1:2311-15378 GCA_026225775.1 Bursera palmeri
TGGTTAAAAAATATTTAAAGATAAAAAGATATATTTGTATATTATATATGAAGAGATATTCTGATTATTGGGTTGAAAATGATTAGATAAATCAAATAAAAACTTAAAACTTAATTATTTTTCAAAATATCCATAATTTTAAGTCATTTCTAGTAATTTTTCAATTTATTAATGTTTGCCATGTTATTTTGATCATTTTACCGACTTTTAATAACAGGTTTTATATAATATTAGTAGGGGCAAATAAATTAATTTATTAACAAATTTTGTCGGTTTCGTTTAAAACTTAGGATGTGAAAAGAGAAAAAATTAACTTTATATTATATTGATAGCATCTCCGTGACGATCCAATTACCTCATTTATATCTAGAAACGAATCACGTTTGAGACTTCAAAAGTATAAAAAACACTCGTCAATGGAATAAGCTAACATGAAGTGGCAAACTAATCATATAGACGTCCACCAAGTGGCAAGTTCCCATGAAAAGCCTGTCTTCTATTTGAATTTAGCCAAAACATTGAAACGTGATAACTATTCAAGGAAGGAAAAGTATGTTCAGTCCTCTTCGTCAAATGTTTCATCTGGGGAAGGAAACTACAATTAAGTTGATGTGTATCACAATTCAATAGTGTCTTGGACGGGTCAACGACTTTGAAATTCTAACATTTGAACACTCAAAAATAGAAAAAAGAAAGACCCAACTTGGATTATGGTTTAGTTATCATTGAATGATTATTCTATNCTTTAAAATTTTTTAAAATTAAGGAAAAAAATTTTCAGTAGGGGCAAATCTGTATTTTAAGGATTAAAATTAGCATTTGATTAAAAAAAGCAAACCTCAAGGGTCTTGTTGATTAAAATTTCAAACTTGCTTTCCGCCTGATATTAGACCAAAACACGAGGGTAGTATTTGAAATTGTCCCATTATTCTATTGACTCGATTGGTTATGATGGCTTGTGAAAGTTTCAGATGTTCAACGTTAAAGTTTAAACGCATTAGATGAAGTAACTAACCTCTTTATGAACTTTAAGTCTCACCTTAACCATCAAATTTATAAATCCTAAGTTCCCTTTTAACCATCAAATTTATAAACCTTAATCCCCCCTTGACCGTCAAATATTGGACTAAAAAATCCCTTCCTAGAACAAGGCTTTATGGATGTAAGATTCAGCGTCGATTTCTCATTTAAAATCGAAGCTTTGACACTTGTTATCTAGAATCAAGATTCTGATACCAGAAATAGAGTCTCTAAATGTCTAACCTAAAATACTAACTTAATGGGTAGAGTGATTAACTTTTTTGTAAATCCCAAGATCCCCCTTAACCATCAAATGTAGGACTCAGCAATCATATCAGTGATGTAAAATGATTCTTGAATCATGTATAAGTTTTGTTGGTTAGATGTGTATAAATGGATTATCATTTGTGTATGCATTAGTGTTTGAATCAATAATGGGTTAATTTGATGATTAAGAAAATTGTAAAAATTTCTTACGAAAAATGAACAATCAAATATATAGAAGAAATGAGATATATATTAATTAAGGAAGAAAAAGTAGATTACATCGCATATCTATGAACTAAAACAAAAAATGGAGTTTTTATAGTTTATTGGAATATTATGAGACTGAGGGTGAGGATAAAGTGGTATTGAAACAGTTTAAAAAATGAAATAAAAGACAAAATTAAAATCTTTGAATTTTTATTTTATCCGATAATAATTATCATATTTTTTTATCCCATGTAACTTTAAATGAATCTAAACATCGACATCAATTAGGTTTATAGCATAAGTGAGAATTCAACATTAGCCAACACTAAATGACTAATTTAAAAGTTTTTGAGATCATAATTCATTTGATTAGGTAAATCAAAAGAGAATTTTACTTCATATATTTGAATAACAAAGTGAGTCTCATGAAGTATCTTAAGAGATAAGATAAGGTCAGGTCTTGTAATTAATCCTAACCTAATATCACTCTATCCATTCCCTAGTAAAAAAAAAATGCTTTTTTACCAAATTTCCCACCCAATACTCTATTTTCTCCTTATTATAATTGACCACCAACTTTCACCAAATCCAACTCTCAAATCACAAGAGTCCTCATCTTCTTATGTTTTTTTAAAATCCTATTAAAGTTATCAAAACCCAAAATTCTAATACCAAACAAAAATTTAACACATGATTGACCCATTGATTGACAAGAGTAGTTTTGGAAATCAATGTATTTGATTTCGAGGAAGCAACATGAGATTAGAGGAATCAATCGTAACCCATGACGGGAAAAATGGAATATATAGGAAGTGGGTGGGGGGTATGGTATGGTCAAAAAGAGTCTTCTTTGTAATATATTAGAATGTTGAGGAGCAACTTAACAGTAAAATTTTTATTTTATTTAACTCACAGAGGGAGAGAGAGAGAGAGATGGAGGGAGAGACCAGTCAAATGAAGGAATCGTCTTCCAAGTGTAGAACAAGTTAGGGATGGGCAGCCACCTATGTGTCTTATCTAGGCAACTAACTGACCAAGGTCAATTTCATCTTTTTTTTTTTATGATTAAAAAAAAAAAAAGCAAAAATACAAGTGGCATTTTGGTGCAAAACTCTTTGTATTCGCATGTGAACACGGCCCTAAAGAGTCGTCTTGGATTGAAGAAACCGTGTCTCTATCATCAAGCTCTTGAAATAATATAAATACTTGCCACGACGTTCAGAACTCTTTCAGGATCTTTCCCAAACAATCTACCACGCTTTCCCTGGTGTGAGTTCCCTGAAGAGACAGATGGAACAGAAGAACATCATCAAAGAGAGCACCAAGAAGAGTCACAAGGAGATGGGTGGCGTGGCAATTCACAGCCAAGTTATGAAGATCAAGGAAGAGTTTGAGAAGGTTAAGCAGCCGGAGTTGAGAGGAGTGGTTCATGGAGTGGCCAGGGCCAGGCAGCGCCCACGTTCACCACTTGGGTTTGGGTTGGCTGAGAGATCAATTTCAGTTGGAATCACTAGGAATAATAACTACCGTATATGAATGAAAACTCGATGCTGTTCATAGGTTATCTATCTCTTTAGGAGTAGAAAATCTTTGTTCTTGTTTCTGGATTTTTATGTTTTGTTTCAGTTGTAAATATCTTTGCAATAGGAGTATGGAAAGTTCAACCCTTTTGTTTTCTTGTCTGTTTGCTTGCTGGGAAACTTTTATAACTTCATACTTTCTCAATTTTGTATGGACAAGGGGAAGTATTCACAATACCAGCTGCCTGCTTTTTTTTTTTAAATTAAGCTTGCTCTGGTTCATTAACTCTAAAATACAATAGGGGAGATTAAAGGGAGAAAGGAATTGTATTTTTGACTTCGTCATCGCGAGTTGTGGATATGGATTTTACTTGTTACCAGAAATTAACCTTCTGCGTTCTTCTATCAAAAACCAAATTACTTCATGGGATTTTCTTCCTTATACCTAATGATACCAGATCACTTCTTTTGATTTTCTTCCTTAATCAGAAAGATGTTTTGATTGTTTTTGCCCCTTCTTTAATCAGAAAGATATTTTGATTGTTTTTGTCTCTTCCTTATTCATAAAGATACTTTCATTGTTTTTTGTTTTTGTTTCTTCCTTATTCGTAAAGATACTCTTTTTGTTTTTTATTCTGTTTTGTTTTGACTTGGCAAGTGTGAATAGTGAACCATTAAGGCATCAATCAATTAATTAATTGGTAATTTCAATTTGAAAGAACTCATCCTGATCCAATGTGAAAGATATATGCATATGCATTTACTTTTAAACTTTTATTGCGTATTGTAAGGAGAAGCAAGTATAGAAGTTTTCCTGCATACTAGGAATTCAATACAGAAGTCCATAACAAGGAGGTTTTGCCAATTTGTAAACCAGTCAAAACTCTTTTAAGAAACAAATTATCAACTGAAAGCATCTGAAAGACATGAAATGGGTAAAAAATAAAAAGAAAATAAATGGGCAATGACAAAACAAATTGCAAGTAGTGAAGTTAAATTATCGAGGCAAACAACGAAGTTAATTATAACTCCCCAACTATCACATATCAGCCTTAAGTGGCTCGGCCTTCTCCTTTGACAATAATAACTTCACCTTCATTGAAAGATTTCTCATCAGATCTATAATCATTGATTTCTTCCCAATTCTGAACCGGATGGCCAGATCAGTAGAAGCTGAAACTCCCTGTTTCAGAAGGGATTCGTCTTGCATTATTTTTGTAGGAAAATGTTCCAAAGCAATCACACATAGGGCAATCATGGTGCGAAAAGCAGCTACTTCATTTGCAATTCCAAGAGGAGGCTCAGCTGAAAAAGATTTAAGTGTTTTCAAATCATGCTTCTGTACTGTTTCCGCGTCACTGGCAAGTAGTACTCTTAAGGCTGCCATCAAACGTCCCTCGACCAATTCAGGACCTCCTAAGCTTACCTGTTAGGATAAAAACAGATATAAATGACCAAAAGTATGTAAGTTTTAGAGGGTGAACTTTTGTGATTTTCTTAAGACTGGGTTAAAAATTTACAGGAAATTCAAGTTTGATAACACTCATTCCTTGGAAGAAGCTACTGGCATCTTATAACAATTCTTTGATCTGTAAGGTAGCCGTGATAACTAGTGGTTTTGAAGGTAACATGAACATGTGTAAGTATCATAACAATTCTTTGAAAGGAAAAAGCTGAAGAAACTCTTTTGCTTGCTGCAAAGTCTCAAGCAACTAAAAATATTTGTCAATTGAGATAACCTATTAAAGCAGTTGTGCCACAATAGTAGTATGATGTAAGGTGGTGGCTTAAAAATTTTGACACCGTCTAAATTCTTACTGATAACTGATAAAGGCTCATAGCTCCTAAGCATAGAAAAACTTTGGGATCTGTCTTAGTTTAGAAGAAGAAATGGTAAGGCACTTGAGTGACAATTAGTGGAGAGAGGGTACTCAGAGAAGAGCTAGGCATCTATTGTTTTTTACTTATACAATTCTAAAAAAAAAGGAAAAGGAAAAAAAAGAGTTGTTTCTCATTCCCTACACCAAAAACAATTCTACCACAATTGAAGTATCTTGAACAGAAATTGAGAATGCACAGAAAAGACAAGAGAAAAATAAAGTTTGCCTTATCCATGGAGAGCCTAGATATGAGGTCTGCTCTACAATTTGTTAAAGATATTCAAAAGAATAATTAACAAAAGAAAAGCAAGCAGAAAACCTTGGCTGTAGAAGCTTCTCCCTCTAAATTTAGCTGGGACAAAATTTCCTTCTGCCATGGAGCTGGTGAAGAGAAGTTTGGTGAAGAAACTCCAGCAGCTAAACTTGCAGCATCCATAAGTGCTCCATCATATTTGAGCTCAATGGTGTCATAAGGATTTGAAGGCATCACAAATCCATAATCCAGCAAGAAAAGGTCATTGCTTAGACAACCATAATTGAGAAGTAGGGAATTGTTTTCTTCGATATCTGTTTCTGCTACTACCTGTTTGCAAGACAGAGAAACATAAGTTTTAATAGAAGTGTAAAAATTTTCAGAAATGTAAGGGATTGAAGAATAAAAGAAACACATNCAGCGAACGTGCCTTTATTAGCAACTCTGTATTCCCTGAATCTTCTTCCTGAACTATCTGGGCATTTGGGTTGAAGCTATGGTTGCACATATCAATAAGAGGAAGCATCATGGGGACTTCATAGCGGGTCCCATCTGCAAGCTTTTTGCCATGCAATTGAAATGCCCTAGATGAGACTGCTGACATCGCCCATCCAAGAGATGATGCACCTACTTCTTGGCCAGCAAAAGGGTGATCATTTGGTCTCAGATTCTCAAAAGCATGTCTGACTTCTTTCTCAAAATCAAGGAGAAAACGGCATCTTTTGTTTACCTGGTTTAAGAAGATAAAATTAAGCAAATCACTGTAACCTATGAAGCTAACAGCAACTCTATGGCTGTTTAAGAATCCAAACACGGGTATATGTTCCCTTCAAGTAGCCTCTGCATGATCCTGAGCTTTTTGCAGTGAATTTAGAGCAAAAGAAACTATGTTGATCTCTTTGTTTACTGAATGCATAATGCAAATAGAATTTTCCAATTTCCCTAAAAGTTTTAACCTGAACTCACTGTTGTTCAGTGGTTAATATTAGCTATCGAGTGGGTCAAATGAAATACCTGATAAAGGAGAGGGGCATATTGCAAATTCTTAATATCCTCCCCTTGAAAGAATATTGGAACGCTGTAAGTTTCAGGAAGATTGCTAATATATGGCCACCAAAAGCTTCCCACCTTTGCTCTTTCTTGCAGAAGCTTCAAACCCAATTTCATTGCCCACAGTTCCTCTGCCAAATGCTCCCNACAGTGTCCAGTTTACTCATATTCAAAACTCTAAACAGCCCAATTTACAAAACTTGAAGTTACAAACCTATATTGAGTTACTAAATTTATGTGACATCATACAAAAGCAGAGTTTTATTTGATCAAATAATTAATGAGAACATATCCCATGAACACAAAAATATCAATTATGCATGCTCAACCATACAGAAACAGAATTTTCATCTCTAGTAGTGATCCTGACCATCCCAGAAAACTGTAGAAAAGTTTAGCCATATGTTCAACAATTTTGAATNGAACTAGCATTTAACCACTCACAAACTTGAAGATACCACTTAAAGAAATTAAAAAAGTTCCACCTACTACCTCATCTAATTTTTTTTTCTTTTTATTATTATTATTATTATTATATATATATATATATTTTTTTTTCCCTGACTCTCTACCCATTGCACTAGACCTTCCCCTAAATCAAATAAACAAACCCAATGCTAGTGTTTGAGTAGGATCAAATCCCAGAACCTCTTGTATAATTACAAGAAACATTAGCAATCCTTGGTACCGTATATAGGCAGTAAGAACAATAAGAATCCCAAATTTTCTGTCACAAGTTATCTCAAGCCATTACTTGCAAACATAGATAAATCCTGAAAAATAATTGTGACTATCAAGCCNATTTCAGAGCAATTCTTCTAATCTAGTCATTTATGTGGTAAGACCTCGACACATAACTGGTGTCATCAATCTAACAATTTCATCACTTTCATTCACTAAATTTAGACCGTCTTTAACGAATTCTTTACCAGATTAGAAGAACTAAACAGAAGAAAATTGCACACTATTTGAACATAAACTGTGGTGCACAAGAAAAGACACTAACTTTAAACAACCAACTAGGGTAAATAGATAATTACTAGACAAGCAAATAAAAGAAACTCCAAAAAGCCAACTAAGCTAAGAGCAAACTCAACAGTTCATACCGGGAACTTGGCGAGCCAAATTGACTAAAACCGAGTCAGCATCATCTCCGCCGTCTGATTCAAATTTCAACGGAATATGCCCGGGAAGTGCAATAAGAAGAGACCCTTTTGGTATGTCTTGGGAAGCAACCAATCCGAGACCGAAAGTGTTATCATCTCGTTGGGGCAATATCTTGACCGCCTGGTGCACGAACCCACCTTCTCTCTTGACCCATTTGACCAGGTCCGGTGGCTGTGGCACTAGGCGTGCATGGTAAGAGGCTGCACACGTTAGCGGGCGGATGTGGGTTAGAGAAGACATTAACATCTTTGAAGCTGCCATGCCTAAACACTACTGTGTGTTCGCTGCCGTGCCAAGATAAAAGCTTCGCATCTTGTGAGGGTACCTCTCGGTTTTATCCTTTTTTTTTTTTTTTTTCTCTTAATAAACTCTTTTCGAAGTTTGAATAATAATAACAATAATAATAATAAGGAAAAATAAAATTTTTATGACAGATTTTAAACTGAATAAAACAAATATCGATAATGCTATATGTCCAATTTAAGTTGTATAGTTAGATTGTATATGTAAAAATATTTAAGTTGAAAAAAAATATATTATTTGTATCGAAATTCTATTTTCTAAATTGTTGGCAAAATCGAATAATATTTAGGATATAGGACTGTTTGGTTAAACCGTATCATGGAATCTTGTTGGATTAACAGTGTTTAGATTAGCTTTGGTTGAGTCTTGTTGGACTCTTGAATCTTGTTGGACTGGGTTCCTTCAGTGGGCCTTAACTTATGGGCCTTGAAGGTTCTATTTAATATTATATCTTAGATCAAGATTATCGATGATATTTGCCCTAATTAATTTTAAGCACATGAAATATTAATTAAAAAGGAAATGATATTATTACTTTTTTTTTAATGAAGTTATTTATTCATTGGCGCCGTTAGTTTAATTATCATTTGCAACTAAATATACGCGACAAATGTATCAACTTTATTCATTTATTTTTCTTGATTACTCTCAAATTGAATTCTAGAAAATTAAAAGTTATTGGAATTCTATTAAATTTGAAATAAACTAATGTTGGAGGTATCCTAAAAGAGGAAAACTTACTTTCGAATGTTTGAAATAAATAAAGATAATTGAAAGAGATAATCAAAATTAGAGATTTTTTTTTTTATTTTGAGTAGATTTTAGTATTTCCTTTAATTGTTTAGTCAAGTTCAACATTTAAGGACAAAAATAACCTACTAGATAGGATGACTTATTAATACTCGTTAACTTATCATGACCAATCAATCAATATTAGTTGTCCCATCATAACTAATAAGTCAGTATCCGTTGATTCATAGATTGGATAGATAACGAAAATAAATTAAGATTTGATTAAATTTCGAAATATCAATTCAAAATTTAAATATAAGTGCAATTAACGGATAAATAAAGAAATGGAGTGTAAGAATAGTCAATGTCAACTAGCTTCCCCTTAATTTCCCTTTTTTTATTATTATAAAGTGGCCTACCTCCTATAATCGTGGAGTTTAGATCGGAAACATATCCCATAGCATGATGTAGACGGATCAACGTTCCTTAGGACCTATGATGCAAACTTATTAGATTGAAATTGTTTATAGGGAAAGTTACAATAACCCCTTAATTAAATTTTAAAAATACTTAACCCTATACTTTTATTAAACTAACATTCACTCTCAAAAAATTCTTAAAAACTAATACTTACCCTCCAAATTTTTGGAGAGTAAATGTTATTTTGAGAAAATAGTATTCATTTTTTTGGGGATAAGTGTTAGTTTAATCAAAGTGTAAGATTAAGTATGTTTTAAAATCTAATTGGGGGCTTAGAGAAAATTATCCATTGTTTATAACATTTAAATTGTTAATATATAAATTTTTAGTTATCGATTAAGAATTAGATTGAGATTTATAACTTAAAATTTTTTTCTCATAAATATTTTTAATATAAGGATTTTCAAATAAAAAAATAATACGATTTTTAAGTAAAAAAATTATTTTTTGAAAATATACACCGCAAGCACATTTTAAATAACCGAGTCACACAATAAACCTATATTTTATCAATAATATTATGTGTACAAAATCTATATCTCAACTTTATATCTCAACTGTGATATGACATCATATGAGTGTTAAGGTAAATTTATCAGTATTTATTATTTTGACTTTCGTGTATTTACTTTACTTTCATTTTCATATGATGTCACATAGTTAAGATACAAAATTGGGATATAGATTTTATATCCATAACATTACTCATACTTTATATCCAAAATGCTTTATTTTCCATAAGATTACCCCTAAAAATTTATCCATCATTATTTATTTATTTATTGGTTAATGGTCATTTAATTCTTAAGCATTACGTTTGGGTTGGAATATTATAGCATAAATTTGTGAAATAATTACCAATATGGACCAAATTGAAAAGGGTAGTTAAAAAATGATTTACACCTAAAAAANTTTTTATGTCATGACCTTCTGTTCGAAGTGCAATAGTGTTTGACAGTATCGGACATCAGACGCTCAATGACAAACAACATCTGACAATAGTTATTTGTCATTGGATATTCAACGATTGATAACATCATATAATATTTAATATTATCTCTATCGAACGTCTGATGATGAATGAGTCATGACATCGAATTTTTCAAAATTGGTTACTTTCATGAAGTCCCCTAATTTTCNATCAACTTTCAACGAATCCTAAATTTTGTACTAAAAGTTTAATATAGATTATAAAACCATTCATTTATTTAAATCAACGGACCAAGGGATTGATGGGTTAGTATTATAAAAAAAAAAATTCACAAACTACCTTTCACGTTTAAAAAATTATCAAATACATGTCAATTATATCATTTTTTTCTCGGCAGTCACCCAAACATTTCTAGACATTCATCAAACACATTCAAAATCAACCAAATCCGTCAGCTCCCATTAGTTTGTAGGTGGCCAATAATTAATTATTTACAGGGTGATGAATTTCTAAAAATGTTTGGATGACTGCTAATAGAAAGTGCAACAGTTGGCATGCACCTAAGAAATTTTTTAAACTTTGAGGGTATGTCGTGATTTTTTCCCATTAATATTAAAAAACAAATAAATTTCATTTTCAAATAACTAGATCAAAATAGATGAATGATTTTTGTCAAAATCATAATTAAAAAAAAATGTAAGTTCCAATATTATGATCATTCAAGTTATAATTTGACAATTAGTCTCTTTATCCCTAGGATTTGTAATAGAAACTGTTTATTGACGAACGCTAGGAGGTTAAACTAGTAAATTCAGTATTAATGGTTTAAAATTAAAAGTCATTCTTTCTACTTTATATTAGAGTAAAAATAATTGATGGCTTTAAATACTCCACTGCAACAAAACACTTTGCTTCAATTCAGTATTAATGGTGTGTGCGACGACAACTTTGCATTGATTTTCATTTTGTATTTTGTGTTTTTTTTTTTAATTTTATTTTTCGGATAATTTATCAATTATATATATCAAGTTTAAAATATATTAAATTTGAAATGTTGTGATGTATTTTGAAGCTATAGAGGAACCGTTTGATTAAAAATGTTAAACTTGGTTGTGAGCGATGGATTCGCAAATGAAAAATGTAGTTTCTATAATTGTCCATAGCAAAAGGTATTTAATTATAAAACAGTCATTCATATATATTATGGAGTATATTTGTTAATCTCCTATGAATTTTAATGAAAAATAAATTACCTCCCATGTGGTTTAAAAATTTTGTTGATCTCTTCTATTAGTATTATCTAATCATTTAATATAATGGGAAAAAAAAACTAAATTCGTTCAAATTACATTAGATAACTATCAACTGGTATGAAAAATTTTAATAAATTAATAAAATTATCGATTTTTTTTATTAAATTAAATGGTTAAATTGTGACAATAAAGGAGGTTAAAAATTTTTTGAAAACCATAGGGCGAGTTATTGATTTCTCATTAAACGTAAGAGACGGTCAATGAAATTAACCATATATGAATATCATGATGCTAAAATACAACTACAAACTCTTGTATACAAACTGATATGATATTACTCATTTATTTACAAGTAATGCGAAACTTTGTATACAAACTCTTTATACAAAATTGATGTGACATTACTTTTTTATTAATACATCATCACTCATCATTAAATAAGTTGACTTTACAAATTTACTCTCCCAAACACTCTATTACATGTTAATTTGTATACAAAGTTTGTAAGACTAGTATTTCATATAATAACTATCCTTGGTGTAGACCTAATATTAGCTATAATAAGACTTTTGTATTTTTATTACCATACTCATTCAAGTTTTAGTAATTTTACACTTACCCCAACTAAAAGATTTCGTCCAATTTTATACAAATGAAAGACAAAAGACATTTTTACCCTTACTTTTCTCATCCTTTTCTTTTTCTTTTCTTTGCCTGGCACAATCCTAAATTTAAACCTAACCCAAAATACCACACAACACTCACCAACCAAGCCCAATCATCGCATCATACAACATTGATGTAATGTGGTAGCNATGAGTAGTTGTTATTTTTCAACATTTACAAATTCTTCTTCTTTTAAAGGTAACCTTTTTTTTTTTCTATTTCTTTTGTTAATTTTTGTTTATAAAGTTTATCGAGGTGTTAAATGTGATGGTGGTTGTTTGGCTATTTGTTGGCCTGGGTTTTAGATGTTAGATGTGGTGGCCGTCTATAGTGGTCTAGGTTTTAGATGTTAGAAGCAGTGGTGGTCGATCGTGGCCATTTGATTTGAAATAGTAAGTTTTTCTATGAATTTTTGTCTTGCCCTTTGTAGATGGTATTTTGTGGCTTCCTTTGAAAATGACCAAAACACCCTCTCAAATTGGCTCGGTGTCTATTGCAAACCTAGCAGCATATTTAAATGTTATATTCAAAGCATATTTGTAAAGATATGGGAAAGTCCATATTTCAAAGAAAGTGAAAGATGTGTTGAAGAAATTAGGCCNACGACTTCTAAGCCTCAACTCGGTAGGTCATTTCCTTACCGAGATGAAGCTCAACTTGGTAAGCTAATCCCTGTCGAGATGAAGCTCAACTAGCCAACTCAGTAGGCCATTTCCCATCCCACCTGATCCCCAATGAAAGAAAAAGTACTACTATTGAGATCGTGACATGTCATCTAAATGGAAGGTTAAGATTTAAGTCAAAAAGTGAGATGGAGTATAAAAGCACGAATATGATCCAAAGGTGGGAGAGGGCTGGAATCTAAGAGATGAGATGAAACCATAAGTAGAGAGGAGATGGGAGAATCCATGGTGTCTCCAAAAAGACACTTCCGCCTTCGTTGCTCACCATCTCTCCAACACCTTCACTGTTCACCATCTCTTTAGCACCTTCATTGTTGCATTCCATTCCTTGTTAACCCCTTCAAACCAGCCTTAAACACACAACTAGTGGACTAGAATATATGGATACTTTGTTGTTTCTCACCACATAAAACTATTTTTTTGTTGATTTGAATGTCAGATGGTTATCACCAGTGAGTAACCTGGCATCTCCCCTGACCTTTTTATCTCTTTGTAGCTAGAAATCGGTGGCTGAGTCTGGTGGTACCTTGCCAGAAGTCTGAAAGCTTGAAAAGAAAGAGAGAGAGAAGGCATTTGATAGTTGAGTTCCCCGAAGTGGCTGATTTCATACCCAACCCATGCAAAGCTCCATTGTGTCAGAAGTCATTAGGTCCTT
>JANKKB010011110.1:0-14972 GCA_026225775.1 Bursera palmeri
TGGCGCCACAGCGCTCAAGCTCTGCCTTCAACTTTTGTTGACTTATTCTGTTTTTCTCTGTTTTTTTACTTAAATTATGCAATCTCTGGGAATTCTCTTTTTTTCTGCAATACTAACATAAATCCCATTATAAAGCTTCAAGAATGCATCAATTGCTAAGAATAAAAGTATTAAAATCAATCATAAAATCAACTTATCACATATCCCTTTTACATTTTTTATTTTTA
Source organism: Bursera palmeri (assembly GCA_026225775.1). Lineage (NCBI taxonomy): Eukaryota > Viridiplantae > Streptophyta > Magnoliopsida > Sapindales > Burseraceae > Bursera > Bursera palmeri. The sequence goes on from JANKKB010011110.1 coordinate 228, forward strand.
ATTATTATAACAGTTGCTCACCCAGGTGATAATATACCATAAATAGAAGTTTTCATGATAGATGTTTCCCTTACTCTTCGCCTCTAAGTTTTAAAATCAAAGTTTTTCACTATTTCTTTTATTTCTAGTTCTTAAATTTTTTTTTCTTTATGATTATTAAGTAACAAAAAAGCGTATAACCAACATCAAAAAAATAAATAAATATACTAAATATCTTATGCAACTTATCTAGTTTTTGAAATGTATTTATTAAATAGTAAATTGGCTTGGCTCCTTTTGATTATTTATTCTACAGGATTGTATATATGTTAATCACGTTTGTTCCTGAGGCCCTAAAATAAAATAATTGAATTATAAAACCTACTTTTGATGAACAGAATTAATCAAAATAAACCACCAAAATCTTGTCGGTTTGCACGAGATGAATAGGGTCTGTTAATGTGCTGGCTAGATTTTAAATCACATGCAAACACAAACATCTATATCAGAAAATGACATCAGAATTCTTACATATCCAAGTAGTAACATATAATCAATCATTAAAAAAAAAAAGGATTACAATAGATTTGATTGGATTTTTATAGTTTAACTAGCGATGCAATACTCAAGAAGGACTACAAGATTTTATCATTAGCAAATAGGAAGCGATAACATCTTTCCATCCACATGAATCGTTCTTAAAATGCTTAAACTATGATCGAGGAGTGCTGATTCCCCGCATTAGATTCTAGTGAAGTTTTAGTTGAGATAACAAAATGATATATTTATAGTTGTGCTTAAATTTCAACCTATTCTTCGAGAGTTATGTATCCCAAATAATGTAAAATTTATTTAAGATTAACACATCATTTATTGTATTACTATACCATTCATTTGACAATCATTAATAAAATGCCCATTTGTGATTTTAATTTAGGATGTGCAACATTGTTCTAAATATTTATATAAGTTATCACATAAATTTTATTTCAAATATATTTAAATAAAAAAATTAATCTATTTATTTATTTTGATTCAACTGCAATTAACTACAGATAAAGGTGACACAGTTATTAATATTGTTCAGTAAGACTCAACAAACTCTTGAAATTGTAATAGATGTGCAACTTTGGCGAAACCTCAAGAACAAGAGTTGAGCATTGTAAACCACATAAACAGCAGAATCTCTGGCGTGCTTAGACTTAACACTTCTCCTTGTAGAGCTCAATCACCCAATAGCCACAAGCACGACATATAAGTTTCAAAGCTGCGAATCCAGCTTCTGTTGACAATGCCTGGAACTCCTCCTTTGTCCTCTCCTTAGCTCCAGGAATTGTGTTAAACAAACTCACGTCAAATCTAGAAGTATTTTGAGCTACAAGATCAGTCTCAGGGAACTCTGACACTATGGATTCAATCACTATCACCTTTCCGGAATCTGGTAATGCATCATAACAGTTCTTCAATAACTTCAAGCATCGATCGTCACACCAGTCATGGAGTATCCACTGAAAAGTTATACATAAAAATTCCTTTAAAATTGATAAGTTGTTNGGTTTATATAATGTTAAAATCAAGTCTTTTTCTAGAAATTAAAGAAAAATAAAGAAAATTTTGAAAAAAAAAAAATATAATATCATTAGTAAACTTAAAATATTAAAAGGATATTAATAGCGAAGACCAAATTGTTAATTTTCTCTGAGTAGATATAATTTAAACATTTGCTTTTTTTAATATGCATAAATGTCCGTTTGGATTACAAGTAGACCACCTAAAGAAAAACCGAAAAACTCTTTTAAAATTAGATAAATCTTGCAAAAGTCTACTTAGAAAAAGAAAAAAGANTATCTTAAGTATTAAAAAGCTCTTTCAATCTCAAATGGATCGTACCAAAGCACACTAATATGAATTTCTAACCTTCATGAAAATAGCCTGTCCTTTGGGAACTTCGAAAAACATGTCACCTCCAACATGGTCCACACCTACAAGTTTTAATTAATGATAAAAAAAAATTACTAGTTATAAACTCAAATCAATTGAAATAAAAAGAAGATCATGAAGTAAAAATAAATAAATAAATTTATGTGATGACAACAATTACCTGGAGAAGAGGGTGCATCCTTAATGACGTGAGGCAAGTCAAAGTTAATACCCTTAATTTGCGGGTGCTTAGAAACTATTAATCTAAGATTTGAACCGAAGCCACCCCCAACATCCACCAACTCGTTTAGCTCTTCAAATCCCTTATAGGTTTCAAGAATTCTCTTCATGACTAGAGCAGTGTGATTATACATTGATTGATTGAAGAGGTCNATTTATTCTGCTATCTTGTGCAGTATACTCAAACCCCTGAAGTCCATTATGTGCCTTCATAATTGGTAAGCCTCCCTCTAATACAGCATCTTTAAGGTAATACCTGTTTGTAGGTGATTATTTTTATTATAATGACGACATACCATGTTCATTTGAAGTAGATTTCTATTACATGTTGCTTTGCTACGATGTATATACACTATTACAAAAATATTTAAAAAAATATCATTAAGAACATTACAGGATGGTCATAAAGCGTACTTAATGACATTTTTTGCACTAGTAATCTTAGTTCCTCAAAATGTTTAATCCAAAAAAAAAATTACTACTGTAATAAAGTTGTTGGTTCAATAAAGTTCATAACATTCATTTGAAACTTAAAAGATGAATTTTGAATTGAATACTACTACATATACAAACTGTCTATACAAATTCATTCATACACACTGAATTGATATGATGTGATTGAATAAATAAATATTATTAATAAATTTTCTTAAATACTATAGGTGATGGGGTGGACATGCCATAATGCTACATCAGTTTATATATAGAAGTTTATATAGGCAGATTATAAGTATAGTATTACTCTTATAAAATTGCAAGAAGGGAAAGGAATGCATGTTTGATTTGTGATCTAAAATAATTATCAAAAAGAAAAACTAAGATATAAAATAAATAGCTGAATGTTATATATCGAATAATTTCTAATGTCTGAGTGTTAATTATTTGTGTGTGCTTATAGAGTTAGTTTCCTTAGCAGCATGGCTGATAACAAGGAGTTCAGGTGAAAGTAATTGGGGAAACAAACCAACACTCCATGGTGACTTTGTCCTGAAGTACGAGCATCAAAGGGGCAAGAGAAACTCCATCTTCATTTTGAACAAAGTATCTACAAACTGGTGCTNGTGCTAAACCATAAAGTCTTTGAACCTGTCCATCTTTCAAATTGTTGACAAGCTTACATGTGAGGATGGAGTGACTAGCAAGAAGGCGCAGTATCCTCTCAACTATTGCTGCTGCAAAATCTTGGTTCTTAGCCGGCAGCTTAGAAGCAATTTCAGAAGAAGAGAGCAGAAAAGGGCTGCTAGCTTTTGCTATGATCTCCAACAAACCCAGCTCGATGGCAGCTTTCATGGCCATAGGCAGCACTGCGCCCGTTGCCAGTTGCATGGCCACCAAGAAATCTTCTTCATCGTTTGCTGATTTATGTTGGTCATGATGGACTGTATTGATCATGGTGTGGAAAAGTTGAGAGCGAGTGCTTGCTAATTCATGGAGGTTTAGCTGAAGAACAATTGATGGCTCTGGAGTTAAATATGCGTGGGCCGGCATATCCAAATATTTTAATCTAATTTATTAGACGTAGGTTATTAGATATTGGATTAANTTATTGATTTATTAATTTATTTTAATCTAATTTATTAGACATAGGATATTTAATATTGGGTTAATTTTTAATTATTAAGTTATTTTAATCTAGTTGGGGCAATATATTTAATTAAATATTGCTTTTATTTGCAGTTTGTTCATAGCGATCGTCGACTAGAACCATGCCGTCCATCCATGTCAAGATATGACCAAAAATTCCTTTTTTTTTCCTCATTTTCTTATTTTATTAATTTATTTTAATTTAGATTTTTCACATAAAAAAAATACTAATGAACTGGACAATGAAATAGTTTTAGCATCAACAATAGTCAACTCCCATTTTCACGGCTTCTGCAATTCTTCGACTAATGCACTTTCTCAAATCAAAAACCCAATGCGTATATTTTAATTGCGCCACTAACTTCAACACAATTCAATTCTGAAAGCCAGTTGCGTTCACTCTGAAGACGTTGTGAGCTCCAACTGGGTATCGAAAAACTGCAAAATCGTACATAATTTCAACGGCATTAGTTACTGGTTAAGCTTTCTTTTGACGAAATAATTTGATCAGCTCATATAATTACTCTGATGGTACCAGCTATATATGAATTTAAGGAAAGGCTAGACAGACACCAGCCGTGTTGTAGGTTTTTAAACTTAAAAATAAAATCCAATTTAAGGATTGTATCATATCATTCTATCGGCCGTTCAAATTATCATTTCAATATTGTAGGGACTCAATAATGTATTATGCATTCAAAATAATAATAAACGTTCAAATTTAAAACTAGGATTCGAAAGAATGTTTCAGTGTAACATATATAAAAAAGTACTACTGTGATTCTCTAGCATATAATTAGATCTGAAAATGCTCAGCCGTTTTGTACTCCTACATATTTTATGAATTTGTTCTTAGAAAATAAATTTTAAAAAGAATCAATCGTCTTGCCTTCTCAATATTTATGATGTACTTAATTAATTGATTTTTTCCCTACTTATATAGAGGCAATCAGATGTTTTGGAGTTGATCTATGGAAGAAATCTATGGATGAATAGATGCAATCTTTTAAAAAGAATGAAACTTGAGAGCTAGCTTAACTCTCAAAGTGTAATAAGGTAATTGGGTGCAAATGGGTGTTTGCAAAGAAAGATGGATTTCCGGACAAGAATGACATTTGCTGCAAAGCAAGATTGGTGCTAAAGGTTATGCTCAGAGAGAAGGAATTGACCACGACGAGGTATTTTCTCCGGTTGGCCTTGGTAGCTTAGATGGATTTTGGAACTAGTTAAAATTGTTGTAAAAACTATATTTTTACATGGTGACTTTGAGGAGGAAATGTATATGACTCGGATTCAAGGTTGTTGGTAAGGACAATTTGGTTTACAAACTGAAAATATCATTTTATGGTTTGAAACAATCTTTGAGGCAGTAGTATAAACAGTTAGATAGATTTATATGATAGGTCAAAAGTACGCAATAATAAAATTTGATAATTGTGTGTATTTTCTGAGGCCATGTGGTGGCTTTTTCATTTATTTACTCTTGTATGTTGATGATATGTAGCTTCGAAGAATGTCCAAGAAATTGAAAAATCTAAGACTTACTTGAATTGAGAGTTTGAGATGAAAGATTTGATGAAGCCAAGAAGATATTAGGTATGGAGATTNCGTAGAGATAAAAGTAGAGGCAAGATTTGTTTTACTCAAGAAGCAATATTTGAAGAGAATATTAGAATATTTTGGCATTTTAGAGCAGCTAAAACCTGTTAGTACTCCACTTGCTCTTCATATGAAGCTTAGTGTATCTTTATCTCCTAGTACAAATAAGGAACGAGAGTATATGTCTCAAATTTAATATGCTAATACAGTTGATAGGTTGATGTATATTATGATGTGTACAAGACCTGACATTTCACATGCAGTTAAAGTTATAAACAGGTATAAGCAAGATCCTAGTAAAGGACATTAACAGGCAGTGAAATAGATACTACGATATTTTTGAAGACCTTAGATATTGATTTAGCCTTTGAAAGAAATGATACTTGTGATAAATATGTTATTTGCTATATTGATTCTGATTATACTGATGATTTGGATAAATATCGATCGATAATTAGGTATGTACTTATTTCTGTGAGAGCACTAGTGAGTTGTAAATCTACTTTACAATCTACAGTTGTCTTGTCTACTACACAGTCAAAGTACACGCAGTTACAAAGGCTATGATATTCGGTTACGGGGATTATTGGATGAATTGGGAGTCCGTAAGAAAAATATCATTATTTATTTTGACGGTCAAAGTATTATACATTTAGCGAAGAAATCGGTATATCATATAAGCACGAAGCATATTAATATCCGGTATCAATTATCGTTGTTAGAGAATGAAGGTAAAATGACTTGGAAGGCAAGGACTGTCCCTGTGGGCAGAAGTTTTGCGAGGTTAGTTGCNTTCGCCTAGAGACTTGCACCCAATTGAACCCATAGAGGCACTAAATGCAATTAAGAAGGAAAAATAGATGTTTGTGAGGCAGCTAACTACAAACTCCAGTTCAGTACTGCTAATCGAAACGTTGTGGCTGTGCTTTGCGCAAAAATACTTAATTTTAGATTTTTAATAAACTAATATTTATATTATAAAAATATATCAGATATAATAATTTTGATATAAAAAAGTGTCTTATTTCACTTAAAAAATTAGCCATTTCATCAAAAAAATATTTCGTTTTATTAAACAAAAGCCTCTTCATTAATTAAATATTAAAATTTATTTTACAAATATTAAATTTTTAAGATAAAAGTGTTAATTTAATAAAAAACTGTTAAATATTTCGTAAAATTTAGCTAAGGTAAGAGAAAATACCTCATATATTTATATATATAAACAAACATGTACAATGCAAGTTAAATCTGAGGCAACCCCTTTTTTGAGAGGGGACGTCAGGAAATGCTATAAATGGCCTGCTTTGATTGCTAAGACAAGTCAAGGAAAGCAACTTTGCTCTTTTTACATATAACAAATTAATATAATAAGATTTACCTAACAATAATAATGTAGCAAAGATGCCTTTCTGTTGTACCCCACTATCGGTACTCTTTTCCAAGCGCCCCTACAGATGTTGCAAATTCTTAGGTTTTGATTTCCTCGTATTTCCTCCAAAGTTGCTAGAATCCATTCAAATCAACCTCAAAACTAAAGATAGTGTGGAATGAGTGATAAGGCTTCGTATCTTAATTTTATTATTCTATGGCCATGAATATATGATACAGAATAAAAAAGATACATATACATATATATATACATATATATATATAGGAGTAAACTGTCAACATTATACTACACAGTTTTTTTTATTATGAGAGAAAGGTAAATAAACGAATTATTAGCCTATAAATAAATAAATACTACATTCTAGACTCTTTTATATATTATTATAGTAAATAGTAATTTAATGAAAAGTTCATGAATAATGTCAAGAAATTTCAAATGGTTCGTTAGTAAACTCTCCAAGTCAATGATGCTTTTCTAAGTTGTTGAAATTAAGCCAATATGATCGATGCTATGAGTTTGGTCGGTAGGTTAATTGATATCATTAGCATATTAAATTATTAAGGATTAACTAATGCTTGTGATTTGTGAATGTGAAATATGATCAATTGATTATTTGATTGCTTCATTATTGATACTAATATTAAATATTGATTATTTAATTACTTTATTATTGATACGTGGCTCACAATCGGAATAATAAGACAAAAAAATTAACTGAATTTTCTTACAGTTTCATGCACGTGAGAAACAAATTGATAACCCTCTTTATCTTTAACGACTCTGGGCCTAAAGTGGTTGCGAAAGTTGTTCGAGGTGGTCAAATTTTTAACAGTGAAAAGTATGAACTCATTTATGAGTTAAGACTTTTGATTTTTTACTAATTCACCCCTCTCCAATACTACAAAAGAAATAATAATAAACAAATAAATACAAAGTAAATGTTGTGACGATAACAGTGGACTCTCCGTTTCCCATTTGAGAAACATGGCCATGTATTTGGCTAAGGTTGATTGGTTATGTGGGCAGCTAGAGACCTATATGTAAAAGCTTCTCTTTTGTAACACTTACCCGTCATTATACAGTACATCTGTTAATGGCATATAAAATCATAGATGTGTATATAACAATCTGTAAGTTGCTGGTGGGCTTCGGAAGCTTTATTCCAAGTTACTGCTACTGAAGTTCTACAAGGGCAGCTTACTGCTACTGAACTTCTGTAGAGCCAACTTGGATTAGTGTATTCCCTTCACATCCCCCTCGAACTGGGAGTATTAAAACAGTTTGCTTTTTAATTGTTGAAACTGTGCGAAGGAAGGGGCTTTCTTAGACAGTTAACAATTTGATGACAGGTAGGTATATATCTGACTTCTAAGGACTTCTCCCGAATTTTATCTCTGATGAAATGGAGGTCTAATTCAATGTGCTTAGTCCTTGCATGATACACAGGATTAGCAGCAGGGGGATTAGCACTCATATTGTCATACCAAGCTATTGGACACTAAGAAAGAGGAAACTAAAGTTCTTCCAGCCAGGATTGAATCCAAATGATCTCTATTGTCACGACCCGAAATCCCTTATACAAGAACCCCAAGGATAAATAAAATAAAATCAAATAAAACTTTTTAACCAAAATATTTAGACTGAAAAATATGGATTACAAAATTTTTCTGATAAAATAAATATATAACAGACTCACTCTACCCAAACATACTCATGACTGTCCGAGATCCTCCATATGAGCTCCCGATTACCTCCGCTAGACTCCTGATGGATACTTGTGCAGAAAGTGATGAGCAATACAACTTGGTAGGAATTTCTAACACTATACAGTTTTATAACATTTTAATACAATACATGCACCATACAAATCTCATACAAACACTAATTTCACTACCATAAGATTCCCCGATCTCAATCACAACCGTTGCCATACGTGCGACCTATCCACAGGAGTTCCGCGCTCACGCTAGGTACTCTCCATAGCCACTTTGTACCTCACTACGCTCACCCACTAACTAATCTGTGTACCATCAGATTGCTGCCTGTCAACTAGTCAATCCCCATATCACTCAGATTACTGTATACCAACGAGTAAATCTGTTTATCACTTGGATACCTGTACACAAGCAAGGCTACCCAGTGTAATTCGGATCCCTACACACTAGGCTAGGCGACCCATGACTGATGGTCCCTACACACAAAGCTAGGCGACCCATGACTGATAGTCTCTGCACACAAAGTTAGGCGACCCATGACTAATAGTCCCTGCACACAAAGCTAGAAGACCCACATCATAACTAGATCCCTGGGCACCAAGCTAGGCGATCTAATATCGACCCTAAGCCCCCTTGGATTTTCAAACACTCAGACAGGACAATCTAAGGTCCATCCACATGATCCATACTCACGTCAAACCTCACATGTACGTCCATTATCACACACGTACATTTCTGTTCCTATTGCAATGTCGCTATCGTATATATATCGTATACTCGTTCTTTCATGTGCCTCTCTCGTGTCTCATACACATCATCGCGTACGTGCACTTACATAGTTCATGTGTCCCATTACTCACGAATACGTTCTCTAACACCTCCCGTGTCTCAATCATCCCGTAATGCACGTGTACCTTAATGTTCGTATCCTATACATCTCATCCCACGCATACATCTGTGCACGATATCTCATGTTCCACTATCTAATCGTCTCACCACTCATATCTCGTCCGTTCCGAGACTTACGGTCATACGCATATCACCCGCGTATAATCCATTTCATATTATACTGTCATTTACGTAACACCCGTATTCTAGTGGTGTCCTCACGTGCCATCACACGTGATATCCATAATCCTCCCCGTATTCATGCTCCAGCGACACAATCATATGCGTCTATTAGATTTTTCAACTAACCGTGTATTTTCGTAAAATCGTACGCACGCTTGTAACGTCCCGATCCGTGCATACACATAACACCCTACTCACTAATCATATTCACTTTCTATTTCTATGCCACAACATAAATTAAATCCACATACACGTAAAATGAAACAGAAAAGTATCGTAGAAATTCCTACCTTGATATTTGTCATATCGTTCCTGGACCTCATTTTCTCTTTTTTTCTTATCCATATCATAAATCCATATGTCCTGGGGGTCCCGGATGAGTTCTTGGAGTCACGGGGTTAAAACATGCAAAATCAAAACCAGGGTTAAAACGATATTTTACCTCTCGAGGGTGTTACCATAAACTTGTAAACTATTTAGGTTACTATAAAATTAATCAAGTGGGGGTGAGATTGCTAACCTGAAAACCCTTGAGGGTTCCGATGTTAAAACACATGATAGGGGATAAGTTGCCAAGTTTCAAAATAGTGGGGGTGTCCAAAGGGGTTGAACTGTCAAGAACCAAGACTGAAGGGGCCGACTGAGATTTTCTCAGATAGTCGTCCTTCACAGTTTGTCATCGAAAAACACGATTGGCTATCGAGAACGATGATCGGAGGACACCACCATAATCGTCTTGTTAAGAGGAGTTTGTTACAACCATCGATGGAGCCTGGAGACGGCCAGAAGAGCAGATCGAAAGTCGATGTAGGTTGTGACTGTCGGGACTATTTTTTGATGATCCAGGCCTTAGTTGATCGATCAGAGACCACAATTGGGATCCTCAGGCTAAGAGAAAGAAATCTCAATCTATGGTACAGGCTGTCGACGTCAAGAATAGCAGATCACCGATCGATGTAAACAAAGCTTCACGGCATCAATCCGGCTAATTCCAGCACCAGAGGAGTAAAGTGAGACCACCGTCGTGACCAACACACCAAGATCTTTTCATCCTCAGACGGATGGCCAGTTGGGATATGCCATCCTGGTTTTGGAGGGATGTGGAAAGTATGTGTGATAGATTTTCAGGACAATTGAGGAGATCGCCTCCCAATTGTTAGGATTGTATGTTATGAGAGCTATCAGACTGATTCTGGATAGCATATTGTGAGGCTCTATGTGATGAGCCAGATGGATTTTCCTCTTGTTGAGCAGTGCTGGAGGAAACCGCGATGTTGAGTTTAGGGATGTTTTTAAAAACTACTGAGAAAGTGAGACTTAGGGTTGACAGGAAGGTTGTTCCCACATTGTTTTAGGTAATTTTGGGACCTAGAGATAGATTAGAGGAATAATTAGAGAGTGAATTTGGTCATTGTGACCATCGAGATTTGTGGTACGATGTAGGTATCAGTGTTGAGTGGACACGTACTATAGACTAAAATGTGTGTTGGACTAGAGTGAAGTGGATATTTACTCGGATGTTTCACGTGGTGGAGTCCCCATCTAGAGTGTGGATGTGCAAGGATAAGTATGTTGTGAAATTTCGAGGATAAAATTTCTGTAAGGAGGGTAGATTATAGCGAATCAGATTTTTGGAAACATTGATTTAAAGGTGTAAGTGAAAGATTTCTAAGTTAAAAATAAAAAAAAGTGTGTAATTATGACATATATGGGATGACACGGATGTGATAACGTCGTGTATATGAGTATTCAGAAATATACGAGAGTTTTCGGGACTGTGGATAAAATATAATTTTACATGGGCTCGTGGACTTTTCACTTTAATGCCTGATAGTGACATTTTGAGGGTCATGAAAGTGCTCGATACCTTGTAATTAAGATCCTAACATTCCACCACGCTCTGCAACCCCGGTACTCATACAAGTTAGCCGTGCACTAGTCTTTTTCCTAGTCCAGGGCGAACACTACAATGTCGACATCACCACCTACGCCGCATGATTGCAACCGGGAGATATGATGTATGTTTTGATACCAATTAATAAGAATCTTAGGAGAACCACACCTCAAAAGCTAGCTATTAAAGTGGAAGAGTCCAAAGCCTTATAAATCCCACACAATAAGTCCATACTTCCAATGTGGGATTCAAGTCTCATACCTTGTAATTAGGATCCTAACATTCTATCACACTCCGCAGCCCCGGTGCCCACGCAAGCTGGCTGTGCACTAGTTCTTTAACTAGTCACAGGCGAACACTACAATATCGATATCACCACATGTGCCGCACAATTGCAACCGAAAGACATGATGTAAGCTCTTATATCAATTGATAAAAATCTTAGGAGAACCACACCCCAAAAGCTAGCTATTGAAGTGAAAAACCTAAAACCTTATAAATCCTACACAAGAAACCCATACTTCTAATGTGGGATTCAAGTCCTATACCTTGCAATTAGAATCCTAACATTATACCAATTGATAAGAACCATACCCTAAAAACTAGCTATTGAAGTGGGAGAGCCATGAGCCTTATAAATCTCACACAATAAACCCATACTTCCAATGTGGGATTCAAGTCTCATACCTTACAATTAGGATCCTAACAGTTAACCACGCCCGCAACCTCAGCGCCCACACAGGTTGGCTGTGCACTAATCCTTTGACGAGTCTCAGGTGAAAACCGTAATACCTACATCATCACCTGCACCGTATGATTGTAACTGGAAGGTGTGATATAGGCTCTAATACCTTTTCCATTTAAACAGGAGGAAAGAGTACTTATTTATTCATACATGGCTCAACATTGAAAAAATAAGATAAGAAGAGCAATGCTAAGATTTTTTTTATTTTTCTTATACTTATAAATTTAAACATCATATTTGACCCTTTAATTGTTTCATTGATAATTATTTTTTTTATAAATATAAATAACATATCTACATATATAACCAACCCCATATAATTTGATGTGACATAATCTTATTGAATAAAAAAGTTTTATATTATTTATTATTAAATTTTTATCATATAATAATATTTTATCATGTTGTATGAATTGAGCTAGTGCAACTCTTCCTCAAACAAAAGAACAAATGGAATGAGCAATGCAAGAAACACAAAACAGAACAAGGACTGCATTCTTTTCATTTACAATCCAAATAATATATATTCCAGTACATGAGTTATTTACATTAAGTATTAAACTCAATCCTGATCATAAGGCATAATCAAGAATACAAATCAGAGGCTATATACAGAAAGATAATCACTATAGATAATAGCTGTTATGAACTTGAGCTAGAATGTTTATTTTTCCTGATGTTTATGCAATAGTTTGGATAAAGACATAATCATTTTGGATAAATACTAGACACCCCTATGGTATAGCCTAAGTAACAAACTCACCCTTATTATTCATAAAGTAATATAGAAACCCCCTTAATTGGTAAACATGAGGTCTTGAATTAAAAAAATCGGGATTTATATATTACACAAAATATTAATATGGGTCTTTTTGTTACTTTATGAATAACAGAGATGAATTTGTTACTTGGGCTATACCATGGAGGTGTTTAGTATATACCCCTCATTTTATATTGATTTCATCTTCTTCAAATTCTTTTCTAAGAAATTAAAACTCAGAGTTTACCAAGAAGCAATAAATTTAATTGAACCAGTTTTCCTCAAATTTAAGAGAGATTTCAATGGAGACAAATGATATATTCTTACTACATATAACTAAGGTTGAATTGAAAAATAGTTAATACCATTAATTCATTTATTTTTTTTTATTTATATTTTTATTCTTCTTTAAATAGAAGATTGGACGGACTTATAAAAACGCTCGTATTCAAGTTGGAAGACCGTCATGTAAAAGGTGAGTAAATTTATGGCTACTTCTCCCCTTTCACAGAAAAACAAATAATAATAATACCCAATCAGGACAACTTTCGGTTCACAATTTTGTTCATGTGCATTATCATTAAATGTTTTGGTGGTGACAGTATTTTGTGGAGAGAGTGAGAAGGGGAAAATGCATTGACCCCCAACTAAATTTTAAGAAATATTTAACTCCAGATTTTTGTTAAACTAATATTTATTCTCTATAAATTAATCAAAAATTAATATTTACCCCCCAGATTTTTTGGAGGTAAGTGTTAGTTTTAGAGAAAACAGTGTTAATTTTTGGGAGATAAATATTGTTTTAACAAAAATTTGGAGTAAAATATTTTCTCGAGATTTAGTTGGAGGCTTAGAGTAAATTTCCCGAGTGGGAAGTGATAAACATAACCATGGGAGAAATTAAATAACCCCCCAATTAAATTTCAAGAAAACACTTAATCTCATACTTTTACTAAACTAACATTACGTTCTAAAAATCCCTTAAAAACTAACACTTACCTTCCAAATATTTGGGGGGTAAGTATTAGTTTTGAAAAAACTGTGTTAATTTTTTAGGGGATAAATGTTAATTTGATAAAAATGTGGGATTAAATATTTTTTTGAAATCTAATTAGGGGGTCAGAGTAAATTCCCATGTAACCACGAAAGAAGAGAGGTGGGCAGGGCAGCAATGAACAGTTTTGAAAGCAAAAGCATAAGTATAAACAAATTTCTTTATCATAACTCAAAGAAGAACTCAAGAAATTAAAACTATTACTATTTTTGTTTCTCTTGATTTGCGTATGTAATGAAAAAGACTCTCAATAATCAAAACTGAAAAACATATGAACCGATTTTATCTTTAGTACTGTACTTCTAAATAATCTTGAGATTATTTAGCGGCTGTTCGCAATATCTAGCTAAGAACGAAAAGAATTTATATAAAGCTATATTGTTTGTTCTTCTATAACTCTTTATTGATTGTTCATAGTTAAAGATAAATACGAGATAGAAAATATCTTATTTGTAGAAATTAATCACTTTTTTAATGAACGGTGTGTTGCACTACAGCAGTGAGAAATATTTAAAAATAAATAAATTTTGGGTATTTAATTGCTTCATTATCGATGCATGGCTCATGATCGGAAAAATAAGACAAAAGAATTACTGAATTTTCTTACAATTTCATGTACGTGAGAAACAAATTGACAACCATCCCAGCTTTAATGAGTCGGGCTAAAGTAGCTTTGAAACTAGATTGAGGTAGTTAAATTTTTAACAGTTAGTAGTATGAACTCCTTCATGATTTTTAAAAAATTCTTCAATAATCTCTCTATGTAGAAGCTTTTTTTTTTTTTTTAATGA
>JANKKB010011113.1:0-12257 GCA_026225775.1 Bursera palmeri
GAATCACGTGCCAAGTGTCAGCGGCCACAGTCGAGAAGTCACTCACCGAGGCTCAAAACGACATCGAATCTTTGTTTTCGAATGACTCGGCCGACGATTTCGACTACAAGAAGCGGGCTAACAAGTCGAAGGGTGCGGGCGCGTCGAGTATTTCCTCAGGCGTGAAGCTGGAGAACATAAGCAAGAGCTATAAAGGCGTGACTGTGTTGAAAAATGTTACTTGGGAGGTGAAGAAGGGAGAGAAGGTCGGCTTGGTTGGCGTTAATGGAGCTGGGAAAACGACCCAGATGAGAATTATTACAGGGCAAGAAGAGCCCGATACGGGGAACGTTGTGAAGGCGAAACCAACCATGAAAATTGCTTTTTTGAGCCAAGAATTTGAGGTTTCGATGAGCAGAACTGTGAGGGAGGAGTTTATGAGTGCTTTTAAAGAGGAAATGGAGATTGCAGGGAGGTTGGAGAAAGTGCAAAAGGCGATGGAAACTGCTGTGGAGGATATGGATTTGATGGGGAGGCTTTTGGATGAGTTTGATTTGTTGCAGAGGAAAGCACAGTCTGTGGACTTGAGTGTAGTGGATGCTAAGGTGAGTAAGTTGATGCCGGAGCTCGGGTTTGGGCCTGAGGATGGAGATAGGTTGGTGGCGTCGTTTAGTAGCGGGTGGCAGATGAGAATGTCGCTTGGGAAGATTTTGTTGCAGGTATACTTGTGGTTGAAATGGTAGATCTTTTAATGCAATTTTGCATTTATAAGTTTATGGTTGTTTACTTCTCTATGTTAATATATTGTTTATGTGTGTCTTGTTCATAATTCAGTTGTGAGTGGTCAGATGATGATTTGTTGTTGCAAATGTTGATTAGATGAATCCTGAGGGATTAGTTGAGTGTTAAAGCTTGTGGCTTGCTCCCATAAGGTTTTGGCTTGATTCCTTGGAATCACCTAATTGGCAAAATGTCATGGTTTTCTTGCTTTGTTGAGATTGTAGGACTTGGGGGGGCCTAAATTATGAACTTGAGCTTGCTCAGCCGGTTCAGGAGATTTCTAGGTTATGAAAACAAATGAGATGTAGATACGTAGTTAGTTTTTGGTTGAGGAATTTTATTGTTGTGCTGTATCCAATATAGTGCAATTGGTTATACAAAAGGTGCTTGTGTGTGTTTACATATGGTTGCTCTTGACAATATAAATAGGATAATAATCTTGCATGTTGTCATTGTTGATTAATAGTTTGTATATGATGGTTGGTTGTTGATGTGTGTATTAATATGCAGGACCCAGATTTGTTGCTTTTGGATGAACCCACAAATCACCTTGACCTTGACACAATTGAGTGGCTGGAAGGTTATCTCAGCAAGCAAGATGTGCCAATGGTTATCATATCTCATGACCGAGCTTTTCTTGATCAGCTGTGTACTAAAATTGTGGAAACTGATATGGGTGTATCCAGGACATATGAGGGAAATTATTCTCAGTACGTTGTGGAAAAGGCATCATGGATTGAAGCTCAGTATGCTGCATGGGAGAAGCAGCAGAAGGAAATTGAGCAGACGAAAGACTTAATAAACCGGTTAGGTGCTGGGGCAAATTCTGGACGTGCTTCTTCTGCTGAGAAGGTACAATGAGATATACTTATGAGATATAAGTGTGCTTTTCTAGCAAAATTGTAGAAGATAGGGTCTTAGAACACCATGAATTGTACTTATCTTATTCATTTTAACCTTATTAATATCATCAGGCTAGTTTCATACTCTAGTAACTATATATTAGTGACATCATCACAAGCAATATTTTTGTCCTCAATAATGGCAGAATTGTTGTTTTTCTGCTGCGTTATTTCATTACTGTCCTAGTTTACAATGGCTGCTTGCAAAATAACAAGTTTCTCAGAATTTTTAGTTTACTACTGAGATCATTCTCTCACAAGATGGTGTCTATATTTTCCACTTTATGGATACTGGATTCCTGATATCCTAACCCTATAATTTTGAATTTCTTTTCTGGGTATAAACAGAAGCTGGAGAGGCTTCAAGAAGAGGACCAAATTGAGAAGCCATTCCAACGGAAACAAATGAAAATTAGGTTCCCAGAACGAGGAAGAAGTGGAAGATCTGTTGTCTCCATTAAAAATCTGGAATTTGGCTATGGGGATAAAGTGAGTTGACATGCATGATTACATAAGGATTTCCTGATTGTTACCAGTGCATGTAATTCTGACATCAATTTGCTCTGTGTGCCAGATGCTGTTTAATAGGGCAAATCTTACAATTGAAAAGGGAGAGAAAATTGCTATTATTGGCCCAAATGGTTGTGGTAAAAGTACTTTGCTGAAACTGATAATGGGTTTACAGAAACCACAAGGTGGTGATGTTATACTTGGGGAGCACAATGTCCTACCAAACTATTTTGAGCAGAATCAGGTGTGTTACTTTCATCAATTATCTGTTTGACCCTTTAATTGTTTCTAATCTTCATGTTGCTTGCCAAGTTTAGCTGTTATACACTTAAACTGCCTTTGCTAATTAGTTAAATGAATTCTGTTTTAGGCTGAAGCACTTGATTTGGGTAAAACAGTACTGGAGACAGTAGCAGAAGCTGCAGAGGATTGGAGAATCGATGACATAAAAGGACTGCTGGGCCGTTGTAATTTCAAAGCTGATATGCTTGATAGAAAGGTTTCCCTTTTGAGTGGTGGTGAGAAGGTAAAACAAACGATGTACTGTTTCTGAATTTTTTTAATCTTTCATGTGTGTACCAATTCAAACTTGAGGGCCTTTACTAAAGTATTGCACTTTAAATCTTTGTCGAAAGTCGCGTCTATTGTTTTCTTGGCAAATAGTTCATATATTGTTCGAGCTAGTATAACATAAATTACAAGCAAAAACAATTGGAGAAAACCCTGTGGAGGTATACTTTCCAATTCCTATTTTTACGCATAATCTCATGATTATGTGATTAACTTTCAACTCGAGAAAGATTATAGTCCCAACATAAGTTCTGACCACAACTATCATTTGGACATTGTATAGTATAACTCAGTTTAAATGTTAAGACGCCCAGATGGAGTTATATATATTATATAGGACTTCCGTGCTTCTCATTCTGCTGTGTTATACAACATTTCTTTCTTTCTGCTTACTGCTTGTACGGTAGATAGACGTTTGGCTTTGATTAGCACGTCTTGAATTGGGTCACTTCTTTTTAAATCTGAATTAACCGCTTCAATTGATGCACATTGTGTTTTTGCGAACCACTTCCTTTTATCATGTTTCCCTTCATTGTCATCTTTAATATGAAAGATATATGATGCATGCCATGTCTTTGACACCAGTTCTTTTCATTTTTCTGTGCCTTCATTGTATAATTTTCCCATTAGATATGGCTTTCTGATTGATTTTATTTTTTTGGTTTCATTAAGGCACGTCTTGCTTTCTGCAAATTCATGGTAAAACCATCAACTCTTCTCGTCTTGGATGAACCAACTAATCACTTGGATATACCTTCAAAAGAGATGCTTGAGGTTTGAATTTTTTTTTTTGGTAAAGAACTTTTTTTTTCCTGCATTTTAATGGTTTGTTCTATATTAATAATATACTACATGTTTTCATAGCCACTAAATCTATTCTACAAACTTGAATTGTTTCTTCAGGAGGCAATAACAGAGTACAAGGGCACAGTTATCACAGTTTCTCATGACCGATACTTCATTAAGCAAATAGTTAATAGAGTAGTGGAAGTTAAAGATTGCGATTTACAGGATTATGCCGGCGATTACAATGTAAGTGCCTTTATATTCTTTTTACCTCCTTTCTTCTGCCTTTTATAGATCCTCCATCTGTCTTTTTTATCTGTGCATTTTTGTTTAGCCTCTGTTGTTTCTGACCCCTTCAAATTGCGTAATTAACAGTATTATCTAGAGAAAAACCTTGACGCGAGGGCAAAAGAGCTTGAACGTGAGGCAGAGCTCGTGGAAAAGGCTCCTAAAGTCAAGGCCAAATCCAAGATGTCAAAGGTAAGTCTCTATGTTGACTCACATCATGAGATAGACAGTATTATTTGGAACTTCTTAAGGTGTCAGACTTCTTATCTTTTCATTATTGTACAACAAACAGGCCGAGAAGGAAGCTCGAAAGAAACAGAAAGTGCAGGCTTTTCAGGCAGCAAAACAAAAATCAAAAGGCCAGAAGAATGCCAAGAGATGGAAATGAATTTTGCATCCTATACATTTACCGACAATCATCCGTTTCACCTAATTTGGTTCTGCAGTATCTTATTTAGCAATCTAGCCGATGCCGAGTAAATAGTTAATCTGATGTACATAATATAAATAGGCATACCGATTTTAGTTGAAGATTAAAGGCTGAATGGGGGGAAATATTGTGACAGAAAGCTCTAAAAGCTGTTAACCATTATAAACATTGAGTTCCCTGTTTCTGGGGATGTGCAGGTATTCTTAGTTCTATTCTGATAATTGTACAACACTCAACCCTTTTCAAGATCTCCCTTCTCTGACTCGAGTGGAGTTTCTTACTGTGAATTCTGAGAACAGATCAAGCGAATGATATCCAGTGCTCTAAACTTAAAGAGCTTCTTGTAAATTCCGGCGAATGATATCCAGTGCTCTAAACTTAAAGAGCTTGTAAATTCCGGAAGCAGAGTTCCATTTCTTTGGAAAATATGGGCCTAATCAGATTCATTCAGCTAGCCAGATGAACAAAGAAAAAAAAATGGTTTCAATCTAGTTTGATGATGGTATGTAAATTTTTTTTTTTAAACGAAAAAAATTATGATTTAATGTGTGGCCCTGTACAGCAGGAGTATTTCTTTTTATTTTTTGAATAATCATGAATAGAACCAATGTGATTTTTAGGAACTTTTAATCCAATCCAATTTAACTAGAAATGTTGAAGTCAAATTTTGTTTCTTCTATCTTCTTTTCATATGATTACTTAACTGATATAGACATTGTTTTACACATAAATCTTTTATACAAATCTTTGATACAAATTTTTAGTGATAAAAATTTATTGAGGTGAATAATTAGGAATTTATAATAAGATTTTGTGCAAAAGTTTGTTTTAAAACATTTCAATATAAGATCAATAACGAAAGAAACGTAGGAATAGATCAAAACTAATAGAGATGTTTGAGTTTTAATCTGCGCTTAAAAATTTAGATGTTATAATTTTTTATTCAATGATAGTTAAATATTCAATATATAGTGTCCAGTGTCAAATATTTTGATAGATATATTTAATATTGTCTAATATTATTAAATACTATTTTGAAAATATCTGATAAACAGTCTGAGATCAACTACTATCTGGTAGTGTAATATTGTTCAATACCGTTTGAAAATATCTGATNAACAGTTCGAGGTCAACTCCAATCTGATAGTGTTTAATAGACAAAATTAAGTGCTTGACGTATAAAAGGTCTCTTAATTTGGATTAGGGTCAAAATTGTAATAATGCCGTAAATAATTTACTATTAAGTCATATCTAGAGGAAATCCGTGCACGTCAAACGTCGTCGTTTAGTCGGATGAAAGTCTCCATCCCGCGCTCTCGCTGTGCGGAGTTGCCGACTCNTTCAGCCTTTCTACTCACCGCAACAAAAGCGTAGCCTAGTGTAGCCGTCGCCTTCTTCAGCCGAAACTCTTCAATCTGAAAATACTGAAAACAAAAAGGCAAAAGCAGCTCGAAGATAAAACAAAAACACGAAGTTATCGAAACACCTTCGTCTTCTATTTAACTTTTAAAGTTTGGCTCTTCAGAAGCTTAAACCATGAGTAAAGTGATTCTAGGCTTGCCAGGACCTTGGGCCGAGGATAATCGTGAGCCTTCTGATCATTACACCTGCAAAATCGGTGGACTTCCTGTATGCATTAACTTTGTTTTGTTAACATTTTTTATTTTTATTTTTATTCCTTTTATTATTATTATTATTTTTTTCTGAATCTTAATTGGTGTTTTTGAATTGTTAATAGGATTGGCCTACTTCTTTGGGGATTCTAAACCCTAATTTGCTTCAGTGTGGTGCTTGTGGAAGTAAACTCTCTCTTATTGCTCAGGTTTTCAAGTTATTTATTTAGTTTTCTTTTTTAAATTACAGTGTTGCTGGGTGCAAATTCCAGTAACGTTACGAAAATTTTGTCTTTTCGGTAATATTAGTAACAAGTAATAATGTTCATTACCTGGCTGGTATTGTCGAATTTTCTTGTTAAAAATACTTTATGTCAGTACCATGGAACGTAAAGATGATTTGTGATAAATATGCAAATTGACTTTGCAGTTTACTGATATGACGTTACAACTTACAAGTGTGGAGTTTAGTGTTATCAAAATCCTATATTGAGAACATGGGATTTTGCATTTTGGTAATGTAGTATGACTCGTTTGAGTTGGGTATGTGATGGAGGATTTTTTCATTTTTCTTTGATCCAGGTGTATGCTCCGATTTCAAGTGAGACTCTACAGATTGAAGAGCGTGTTGTTTTTGTTTTTGGATGTGTGATGTTAAAATGTGCAACCAGTCCCCTTAGGTCTTTATCGAGATTCTCACATAATCTTTTGTTTTTATTTTTAATCAATGAGATGATAGAGTGATTACTCTGATTTTCTTGAATCTTATGCTGTTGTTTTTGGTGACATGCAGTTGGAGAGCTCTTCGTGTTCAAAAATTAGACGATGCAAATGAATTGTGTAGTGCCTCTCCGGAAGTGGTTCCTTCAAATGCATCGTCTGCTTCAGGTTCGAAATTGAGCTGGTGGGATCGGTTGAATGATGATGAAGATGATGATGTTGTGGATTTGGAGGAATTGGGTAAAGCACTCTCTGAAGCTGGAAGCTTGGCTTCTAATTCCAGGAAACCACAGAGTAACCGACATTCTAAGTCTGTTGTGAAGCCATCACCTTCGAGTCCACGAACACGAGTTGTAGATGTTGGCACACCTGGTATAAAAGAAACATCTCCACATATCACTGCTCCAATTTACCTTGTCATTTTTATAATATTCTCTTATTTTTACGCTATAATGTGGCTCTCTGAATCATCAAATGTACCTCTGTACACTGTAAGGTGGACAAAAGTCATTTCATACTTGATGCAAATAAATTCTGTTTCTTTCTGATTTGAAATAGTTGCAACATAAATTCTGTATCATTACAACTTGGAATCTAGGTACTTCTTGTAGTTAAACCAATTTGTTCAAACTATTGCATCTGTTGTAAGAGCCTTGGTTAATTTCTTTTCTTTATTGCAGTCATGCCTTGCTTTTATATTTATACTCAGGAAGAGCCATCCTCAAAGGATGTTGCTTCTATATGTTCAAACTACTCTTCACTTTCCCTTAAGGAGAAGCAATGTGATGTTGATGATCATTTACAAGAAGAAAGGTGGGAAGAGGAACGTTATGAATATGATAAAGCTTTGACTGTAGACAGGACTTACCTCAAGTTCCAGAAACAGTTGGATGCACACCCAGAACAATGTTTCAGGTATTGATCCTTTAGTGACTACGAATTGAGAAGCAGAAATATGATTGCATTACTCACTTGTAATAGGTGTTTTTGATTTAGTATGGAACTATAAAGACATAATTCAATTACTGAAATTTCACTGTTTTTATATATTTTTATTCCAAATTCAGGACACAAGTACCACTTAGAAATTTTCAGTTACAGCATATTAGTCTTCCACACAATATTCTAGGTCTTTGGTTATCTATTTATTTTTAAATGTTTTTATGTAAGCATGTTTTTCTTATCTCATATATTTTATCGTGTGCTGGCTGCTTTTTCAGGTATCTTGACATACTCTACCTCTCATATATAACCTTTATTATTAATAATAATTACTACTACCACCACTACAACTATGATTGGCGTTATCTAAAATGTTTTTCAATTTTTTTGTGTGCTCAGATATTTATATGGTGGGAAGGCCCTTCTGGCTATGGCAGAGGAGGGAGATGCTGGAAAGTGCAGGCTCTGTGGTGGTTCTAGGCACTTTGAAATGCAGTTGATGCCCCCATTAATATATTTTCTACAGGAAGCTGCTGATGATGGTAAAAAATGTTCGTTGGAGAACTGGAACTGGATGACACTCATTGTGTATACTTGTTCCAAGGTGAGTCTTCAACTCTTCTATCTGAATGATAACCTTTTCCTCATATATATATGGCTAAATTGATTAAGCTGCTGCTAAATTAAAACCCAGATTTATATTTTCATTTTCTTTGTAAAGAAGAACCAAAGAAAAGGTGGTTGATTTAAATCTAGATTTCTTCAGTACCTTACGTACTATCAATAACATAATAACTTGGTTTCTGTTGAATAAGTTAAGCTATCACACTATGTTGGGAGGGGGGAGTAAAATAGAGAAGGCTGTAAGGGTACGACTAGGCTCTAGGGCACTATTTTATTATTGTATTGCTTTAAAAAATGTTGCAAAATAGGCATCAATTTGTTTACTGTAATTTATTTCTCTGAAACTGTCTGCTTGATGAGTGCCCAATTTCTTATTCTCATGAAAATGCCTGCCTAGAGTAGTGAATAACTTAGAATTTAAGCTTCAAATAATTTTCAGTTCAAGACAGCTTCTGATTGGGCCAAAAAGAGTCCTTAATGCTTGAAATGAGGGAGCATCAAGCAGACTCTGTTTACTTGTTTGTCGAGAGTACAGATATAAGTACTCTTTTTTCTGTATTGCCTAACTTTTAACGTATACTTACAGAGCTGTTCCTATGATCAAGAAAAGTCCAACAACGGGGGTTGGATTGTGGCAGAGGAGGCTGTTAGAGTACAATTTGAGAAATCTTTGCATGAATCTGTTCAACTCAACTTTTTTTCTTGATCTGCAGCTCTACTTACTAGAAACGAAGAAATCAGAGGTATTAAGTGCAAGTGGTTATCAATTTTGGTTCGTCTGTGAATGGTTTCTGTATTTAACAGTTATGAAAAGATTACTAATAAGAATAATCTCTCGTACAAAAAATGTGATATAATTTACGGACCTCACCAGGTACACCCGAAAGATGCAAAATTTCAAGTCGTCTTAAATGAACTATTCCAATTTCATAATGCAATGGTTTGGCTGGGTGAAACTGAAAAGATTGAAGGTATTACAGCTTTCAGGTTAAGCTATTGATATTTTGCCAGATTTATTTGGCAGCCTTAATATAACCCCATTAATGTGATTTGAATAATTTTTGTTGGGCCTATAAGGTCTCTTAATATATATATATATATATACAACAAATAAGTTGTTGCAGGTTCTAAAGAGTTTGTTCTACATTTATGAACCTCTTTTGATTTTAGATGAAAAGAAAATCCAGGGAATTTAAAGGCAATGAAAACATCAACATTGCCCAAGTAGCCAACTCTTTTCTTCTTTAAGAAGATCGATTATTCATCCCACTTATTGGATACTCTAATCTTTAAGCCAGGCTTCATGTGAAGAACAATTGATGGGCTAGGACAAATATAATGTCCTTCCACCTCTTGAATATTGTAGTTATGGATAATGGAGGCTGCCAAAGACTTCATCTGGTTAAAAGCAATTTCATTCCCTAGACAATTCGTTGGTCCTGCGCCGAAAGCCGAGAACTTGGATGGCTTACGTCTGATCCCTCCACTTAAGAAATCCATCTTTCAGGCTTGAATTCCAAGCAGTCTTCTCCCATATTAAATTCGTTCTTCCCATTGCATACATTTAAAACATCTTTGTCTTTCGATAGACGCGGTGGCCGCTTGGAAGGATGTCCGCCACTAGTGGGGCCTTGTGCGGGAAAGGAACTGGTGGGTAAAGCCTTAGTGTTTCGCAGATCGCCCCTTGTAAAGAAACCAACTTGTTTAGCTCCTGGATGTCAAACAGCAACCATTTAATTCCGATTTTATCTGCTGGTATTATCGAGTTAAGCTCTTCTCTGATCTTGGTGTCTACTTGTGGATTCTTTAAAACCCGCCAAAAGAACCAAGTAAGAGCGGCAGCTGTAGTGTCTTGCCCGGCGGAAATGAATGTTTAAATGGTATCCCTCAACTTTGTCAATTTTAAATCCCATCGACTTGCCTTCATTCATATATGATGTTGAAAGGTCGACTACCTCTGCTTCGTTCATTACAGTTCCTTCTCTCAGCTCCTCTCTTTTTCTTTGCATATATTCATGAAGTACACGATCTAGAGTTTCCTTAGATTTTTGCATTTTCAGCTCTTCAATTCCTAGCCACCTTTGTAGCTTCCAAATGCTTCGTGGCACAACATGCCGATAAAGGAATGATTCCTCAATGTAGTCCAGAGCTTTGGAGAGTGGAACTTCCTGGAATCCAATGGGCAAGGATCCTGGATCGTAGCCTGTAACTAATATGCATGTGGAATCGGAAGTTAATCTCTCGAATATGTCCTGCAAGTCCACTGTCATGCCTTGTTTCAACACATGATCAAGGACAGGAATGAGCCCTTTCCCCACCTTAGCTAGGACGGTCTWAACCCAAAACTTGTAGAAGCTAGGATGATTGACCAAGCTTACAACAGCTTTCCTTCGGATTTGGATATTGACCAAGCTTACAACAGCTTTCCTTCGGATTTTCCARGAATCTGAGTCGGAAACAAATATCCCATCACCCAAAACCTGGAATATTTCCTAGAAGTCTGGCCCTTTTGGGAAGTTTGAGAAGTTTTTGCTAAATATGTGGTGATAGTTGGTTGGATCGACGGTGACCAACATGTCCATGTTACCAAACGAAGGACCTTTGAAGAGAAAAGTGCATTGGCTTCTCTCAAGAACAACTGTGCACCAATCGTGAATGCCGTGAGCATTAAGGAGAAGCTGTGGCAGCATTCCCACGATTGGGAAGTTCTTCGGGAGCCCATTGTGGCTACTGCTTAAGCAAAGAAGAAGCAAGAAGCAAACTATTGCCAAGAAGATTTCGAAAAAGTTAATTAAAGCCATGTGAGTGGTCTAGAAATGAATTAACGAAGGAAACAAATAATATCAAATCTAAACCATCAATAAATTTTGAAATCCACGTGTCAATAGATCATTTAAAGTTAAACAAATATTATATTAATAGTATATCCTAACTCCTAATTAGTTAGAACCAAAAGGATGAGAAATGAAAAATACAAATTTAAAATATAACTCAATAATTCTATTCACCGTTAGATTAGAAAAATCAATTGTTATTAAATAGTATATAAAATTAAGTTTAAATAACCTAAATATTTATATATTATGCTTTTTTTAAATAATCAATTAAAAAAATTAAAACCATCATATTATGCTGCCATAAAAAAATATATTTTAGTGAATGTAGATGCTTCTATTTCTAGAGTAATATGAAGGCTGACAGTCGAGGTTGGGAAAACCCTCAACCACAACTAGAGAATCACATTGATCCATGAACTTAATGATTAATTTTTTTTTTTTTAAATATTTCTATATCATTTTGTTTGTTTGTTTTACTTACTCATTTTTTTTTTCAAGAGGTTCGGCTAGGCTATAACCTAACTCAGCAGTCCCTGCGCATATTTGACCATAGCAATATTCACCTTATGATAATGTTTGTGTATTTGTCACATCTATGAGTTCTGACCTCTTAAGTTAGTCGAAATATTATTTATGAAATTGAATGATGATTGACTATATGTGGATTTTCTGAAGAAATCTTTGACATAATATTGCTTCTACTAATTTACTATGGCATTTCAAAATAATTCACTATAATGTGGTCTCTGAATGCATTTATATACTTTGGGGTGGGCAAAAGTCATTTCATACTTGATGACTGACGTGAAAAAATTCTCAGGGGTTTACAGGGCAAATAAAGTGGCGGTAACAGAGGCTGAGGTAAAAGCTATTATAACTTAAAATTTTCACTTCAACCTAAAATTTAAGAACAAAGATTCTCTCTTAATCTTTTATCTTTTCCTAATTCTTATCCAAAATTTATAGTCATCCTTTCAACCTTGAACCCACAGCTAAATAAACTCATTTATCAGAAATGCTGGAAAACAACAGAGCAGGAACATTGGTTTAAATATCAGAAGCTGTTATTTTAGTTACAAACATAGTTAAGTCGGTCACTTCTCAAACACCTTGACTTGCATCGCCAATATGATACGTGAAGAACACTACTCAAATTTCTTGATTAGTGAAAGATCATTCAGCATTTTCTCGATTGCCTCATCATCATGTGCCCGTCCCTTGGTCTGCAAACAGAAATAATACCTCACTACCATTTTATAGAAGAATCAAATAAAAA
>JANKKB010011116.1:6190-31440 GCA_026225775.1 Bursera palmeri
CTATTTAGTACAGTCATCTCACTAACAAGGTGGAAAGAACAAATAAGCTGAAAATTCAGCATTCTATGTTCTTTCCTTTTAATAACTAAGGAGTGATGCAAAACTTATCTGATGACAGGTACATTTAGGTACAGATAAATTCACCACTGTACTAAAAGAGTACAAGCGTAGACTTCAAATTATAATGATTTATATCACAATAACTTTACAAGAACGCTAAATAACATTATCCTTACTGACAAGCCATATGCATTATAACACTGTTGCCTCTCAGGACATATGCGTGGCGGCAATCTAGCATTTATTGGAAAGTAACAAGAGCTAAAGAAAATAAGAATGATGTGTACATTCTTACTTTGAGCAGTGGGTGAAGATGGCCACCTTCGGCAGGCCGTCCTTTAGCATTGAAGTTATATTCTTTGAATTCCAATTCCTTCCAGTCACCTCTGAAATCACAAACAAATTACAGAACAATTTCAGCTCAATCAGCTGCTTAAGTCTGTAAGATACCCTTTATAAATATATAAAAACAGATGAACAATATGTGTGCAGATGTTACATAAAAGAGATGCAATACACAAAAGTCAAACAGCAGTTTATATATGAATGATTTCTATTTTTTCCCACAATATGGCAAAAAAATTAAATACTATTAATAACAATAGTTTAAAATATCAAGCTTAAAAGAAAATAAATTAACATAAAAACTGAAAGTCTTGGAACAAGTACAATTACCAAAGGACCTTCACCTTAAATAAGCCAATGTTTTTAAGGACAAGAAGTTTTACACAATGAGCAAGTATAACGTGTTGTCCACACATTCTAACTAGCACATGGTACCAAAAGATGTTGATCAGTTACAAGCCTGCTTGAACAGGTTGAAAATCTAAATCAAACAGATAAAGGGAGTCCAGATGGCCTTGAATATTGAAATTCAATGCTCAAAGTTATGTCAGTAACAATGCTTATTAACAAAAGACACATACGTTTTTTTAATATTTCTTCCAAATGATTGTAGGAATATCAAATATTTCTGAATATTTTCTCGAGTCAAAGCTGTAGTAACTTTCTTGCTTTTTGGAGCATAATTTGGGCCTTTAATCACTGAATAGTCCTTCCAAGTTCTAGACCAAAAACAAAGGTCAATAATATCAATAAAACATATTGCTCAACTGCTACCACCATGAAACAAGCTTCCAAAGAACGGTGTGAAAAACTTGCAGTCTTAGCAGATGAAGAGGTATGTCCTTATTATAGATCAATAATAAAACCAGTAAGAAAACTGCATATATAAAAATCGAAAGCCAAGGATAATATGATTACTCAACACAAACTTCACAATGTGATTACTCAGCTAAACAAAACATGTTCTATCTCACATAATTGACGAATATAAACTCAACACAAACTTCACAATCACATTATATGACAAGAAAGATAAAAAGCAAAAACTTCCAAGACAATTAACAATAATTACCAATGAATATTACACATCCAGCTTTATCAGTTTAAACTTATTAAACAACAATAAATCCAGTTATCTAATTATTGAACGAGTTCTCCTTTCATGTATATTATATAAATAAAAATGTCTAATTATATTAATCGTGCTCGTCACCCCTTCTGCGGTAGTCAGTCTTCTCTTCATGGTCCTCCAATCTTTTTTTGACAGATTCAGCTCTAGAATCACCAATGGTTGCCTCTTCTGCTTCATCATACACCTTGTCACTCGTCTGGCTTGCGACACCTTGCTCTACTAACTTTTGCTTTTCTTTTTCCTCTGCAACTGTTCTGAACTCTTGAGCCGTTGAAGGTGTTCTTTCTGGCGTTCCTTGGGTATCATATTGGCTGCTTTCTTGGCTATACCACTGAAACATACAAACTACAATAATCAAGCCAACCAACTGGTTATATATTTTGACATTATTTTTTTGCAAGAGGTAATTCTATGGTATTACAATCCGTACCTGGTCGGACAATGTCTTTTCTCTTGCCCTATCGAACGTATATTACTTAGTTTCTTGTCGGACCAAAGACATAATACATTATAACTTATGCAAGATAAGTTTATACTCATACATTATTAGTCAAGAATTACACTTGGATATGTAAAACTTGATAGAAATATACCATATCCAGACTAGCGTCCCTTCTTCTTAGCTTCCTTAATGCGTCGTGCATGAGAACGAGAGTAGTTGAATACTTACACAGGTGCTGACTATTTGTCCAAAATATTAACCTCCCCTTCACTCGGATGCGCTACCGATTGTCCCCTATTCTCGGGGGTTCCTATTGAACCAGATCTCAACTGTCATTACCTGCCTACGTCCTACCACGCTTTTTTGTGCTACCTCCATGAGTGGCATGTCCCGCATGAGATGGTCAATAAACAGGGCTGCATAAAGTCCACATGCACCGCTCTTAGCTGGCTGCAGTTGAATACCATCTGTTAGACGACTAACCGTGTATGGCGTCAAGTCTCTGTATATTTCAGGTCTCCGGTCCGCACCAACAAACCTATTAACCAATATTAAGATCATGTGTGTCAAACAATCCATGCATGCAAAGATCCGCTCATCACTCTCGTTTTCGACCATGGAGTCGAATATGGTGATCTCCCGCCATACGAGATGCACCCTTACAGCGACAAAGTGTTGATCTGTATATACCCGACAGTAAACCTACAAGTACAACAGTTTTGGAGTTAGCAAAAACGCGGCATAAATTATAGAAAATATGTCAACTACAATACTGGTTCGCTTTTACCTCGTCCACATCTTCCCATGGAGTCGAATATGGTGATCTCCCGCCAGACGAGGTGCACCCTCACAGCGACAAAGTGTTGATCCGTATGTATCGGACAGTAAACCTACAACTACAACAATTTTGGAGTTAGCAAAAACATGGCATAAATTATGGAAAATATGTCGACTACAATACTGGTTTGCATTTACCTCGTCCACATCTTCCTAAGGCTTCGCATTAAGAGGCATTATACCATGCATGTATGATTAGCACTTAAAAGTATATGTTTATTAAGAATTTAAATCATTACTTTTACACTTTAAGTGCTTTTAATGTGAGCATTTTCATTGCATTGAGCTTAAAAGAATTATTATTGTAAATTTTTATTTTTGGTTATTTTGATGTAGGACAAATAAAATGAGCATAACTTTCAATCCAGAAGCCCATTTGGTTCAAATCTTATACATATAGAAAGTTAACAGATTTATCCACAAACTTCTTAAAGCCCAAATCCAATGTCTAATGGGTCAAAATTGGGTTACAACAAAACCTAGAATTTGAGATATTTAACCTGACCTACGTGGATTTCTGGGGCCACTGCTACCTAACTAGAACTCCAAATGACATGATTCAAAATGATCTCGAAAGCTAAGATAATTATCTACAACTTGTCTGTTAGATACTTTCTTAAATTATGAGTGCAAGTTGATCAAAAAATTCTTGCAATTTGATTAAGTGATAGGTGGCTGAAAATGAATTATAGCCTAACATATCTAGACATCCGGGACTATATCTTAATAAATATAACTCTAAATTACTTGATTCATTCAGCTATGGAAAGCTTGTTCTATTATCTACAACTTGTTGCTATGACATTTTATCAAATTCAGTGGTTAAAGAGTTCTAAAATGCCTTGAAAGTTGATGGAGTGGTTGGTGTGCGATAATTGATATAGTTACTATATTTTGGTTATTTCTCCATAACTACATATCTAAATAAAACGATTCAAGAAGCTATGGAAAGATAAGAGAATTATCTACAACTTTTATGTCGAACACTTGCCTAAATTCGGAGTACAAATGGATCAAAAGGTGGTTGCAATGTGATAGAGTGGTGGGTGGCAATAAATAAATTATTTTATAAAATTCCTTTAATGCCCTCTCCCATTTACCTATAAAAAGAGACATTTGGGTTCATTGTTAAGCATCCCAAAAATGTGAGAGTTCTTTTACATTTCTTCTCATTCCTTCTTTCTAGAATTAGTGAGAATGGTTTGTAAGCTAGGCTAGAGTTAGAGCAAGGCTAGAGAGGAGCTTGATTATGTAGTTTTCTTGTTTTTCCTTCTTTGATTCTTATAAGTGTGCTTTAATGTTATATTTTTGTTTATGAGAAAAACTCTTTGTTTATCTTTGAATTTGTTTTAATCTAAAGATTATTTTCTTCATAATCTTATAAGTTCAGTCATGCTTTTCTTATGTGTAGCTTATTAGATTATAATCGTTGTTAGAAATATCTATTTTATGAGTTGATTTTTTACTACAATATTGTCATTCTAAAATAACTAGTATTGATATATTGTCGATCTTGGATCACTTGTAAAAATATATCATCGTTGTTCTTCATTGTTTAAAAAAATTTCTCAAAACAAAATACCGAAGTTTTTATCTTTGATCTTTAACATCATATTTTTCGATTATCTGTTTAGGATGTGAAACATGCAATTGAGTAATAAAATAGGAATCAAAGTTGGTAACATTAAAATGAAACAATCAAGTAAATCTCGAAGCCTTGTCATTATCTTTATTTCAATTTATCATTTCAAATCAATTATCTTTGCATTGTGATAACCTTTTATGTTAGTATTTTTCTTCCTGTGGATTCGATACTTAAAGCTACGCTACAACAGCCGCTTAACCGAAGGTTAATTTTGAGCATGATCAACGTACTTTACTATCAAGGTAGGCCATTCGACCTCGCTCAAACAATCTTTCTTTGCATTCTATATCTCGAGTAAGCTCTCCTGCATAAAGTGTTAAATAAATTAAATATTGTTATCAGTTTGTATACTTTGAGGATAAATTAAATATTGTTATCAGTTTGTATACTTTGTTATCAGTTCCTGTGGATTCGATGCGTTCGTAGAAGTAGCAGTAGACACATGTCCTCCTCTGTGGCCAGTCACGAGCATTTTTTTGCCTCTTCATGAGGAGGGACAACCAGGCATTAATATGCTGCAATAGAGATAATTGCATGTATTGGAGGTCAATTTGTTAGTTATCAAATTAAAAATTTTCATATATAAAAAACAAGAAAGTAAACATGAATTGAAGACACTCACATCGCCATCAAGCCACTCATCCTTCAACTCTAACTTTTGACACCAAGCAGGCCTTACGAAGCCACTTCCAACATCTTGAATGGAATCGGCCTTTCCTAACCACTCATAGTAAGCTCTGGTTATCTTTCGTATATCAACAATCTTTTTCTGTTTCTTTTTTGGAGGCTAGTTGGCGGTAAATGGCGATGTCAATTGTCTTGCTCAACGATAAATACGACCAAACATGTTATTCTTCTCAGGAGGAGGGAAGGGCTGACAGTAAAAAATATAGCTGAATCTGGTTCTTCGCTTTGAACAGTGTCCTGTGCAACTTGTGGTTCATCGCTTGGCCCTGTCTCTGGTGCATCATGTGTAAGAGTTATCCGTAAGTACAAATAAATCCATTTAAACTACATGATTGATAGTTGCTTCATAATCTGAAAAGATCGGAAAGGGATAAGGACATACTATATGAGGGCCTACAGGACTGCTGCTAGCTGGGTCAGTCGAGGTACCTTGACCAATGTGTGCCTCGATTTTTTCACAGAAGCCCGAACGGCTTCAATATTTTTTCTAATAGCAGCGATGTTAGTTACCAAATGATCGACCCTCTCGTCTAATATATAGTATCGCGAAGTATTTTTAGTGTACAAATTATCGTCTCCAAGCAAAATCATCTCGAAGGTCTGCAATCGATCTAGTAACGTTGGACAACTCAGAAATAAGTCTCTCCAATATATTTGCATCCTCAGACCGCTGAAAAAATCAATCATTATAGTTAACCGTTAAGTTAAATATATAATTTAATAACAGATTTTATATCAGTAACTAAATCAACCTTAAGTTGTATGACATTATTACTGGTTCAGATGTCAAACCTTTACGACTGGGCTGGGCAACTGAGGGAATTGGACTGGGCGGTGCTGGGGTATTGGACTGGGTGGGTGCTGGGGAATTGGACTACGCGGAGACTGTGAAATTGGACTAGGTGGAGAATGGAAACTTGGATTGATTGGGTGCTGTGTTTCTAGGTTATGCGGTGGCTATGGGATTGGACTATGTCTAGACTAAATGGAGACTGTGGAATTGGACTGGGTGTCGGCTCGGGTATCGTAGGGGTGGGTGAAGGCTGGGCAACTGCACTAGGTTCAGGCTCCATTGGTATCTCCTTAGCAAGCCATCCAAGAATATCAACGAAATAGTCTGCTCCGACAGCAGCGACAATCATCCGATACCAGGGAGTCTTAATCTCTTCTGCAGAGACAACCAGATAAGATATCGGCTCCACATCCATACTTTGCCATATCAATAAGTAGAAAAATAAAGTCAGTAGCATAACACTGTGATTTTAACTGAAAATGTCTAATAGAACGTATAGTTCATTACCTCTGTCATTATGAAAATATTATTCTTCAAATAAGATTTCGTTAATGTCCGTGTTTTAGCCCACCTAAGGATTCGGGAGATATTGTCATTAACCTTTTTTCCACATCGCCCACAGGTTAGTAGAATAGCTTCGAAAGCTCATATCTGTTGATGTCATCATAAAGTAGGTATAAATGAGAAGAAGAAAATATATCATTTAACTGTAACAACAACAAACAAGAAAATATAATAATAAGTACCTGAAACACGTACGGACAACCATATAGGTCATACTTCTCAACATCATGCAAAGGTTTCTTTTCAACTCTACTTAGAAACCTTTCCCTTCTTCCCTTGAGAATGGTCGTCAATTGGCCAATTGTCAAGTCATACGACTCTGTACCCCATATATAGTTATTAAATGAATCTAAGTCTTAGACCATGTCTACGTACGTAGGGGAAATAGATCTCTTCCTATTTTTGTAAAGCAAGAATTGCTCCAACATGTACAACAAGGATAACTTCACAGCATCCTCATCAGGAATGGCTTTATAATCAAGCTCTTGCAGTATCTTGTCAAACTCAAGGACCTTAATATTCTTCCCACCAAAGTAGGTGTCTCGTAACCTTTTCGACCTTTTCCTCTTCCTCACACTGCTTCTCTTCCCAAACTGTAATCTGGATATTAATCCAAACTCAAATGCGATGAACCAGATACTCTTACCTGAAACAATACAATAACTATATTATCAGCTTACAAACACTTTATAAGAAATTAAATTATATCCATATGCCATTAGAAAAAAACTCATCGGACACTAAGAACCACATTTGATTTTCAAGACCCTCGGTTTCCACCTCTGTAAGCAGTATGTGGTGCATCAGTTATGCTGGAAACACCAACTCTTGGATATCTAGTAGATGCCCAAAGCACGTGATCCAGAAAAGGCATTGTTATGTTGGGGTCAACCTCTCATTCACCAATTTGATTATTTTTACTGTTGAGAGGTTGGTACATTGACTGCTATAATGGTCCCGATGCCCGTCTTCATTACGGTTGTTACTACTTCTTGAGGATTCATACCTAAAAACAGTAAAACAGTTTATGCTCAGGCAGAAAAGAATAAAAAAATCAAATTAAGGCTTACTGGACCGTTATTTTACACACTCTGATGAATAGACCGTCATACTAACTATAATTGCACCGCCATTTTTATGGCTACTGCTACAACGTAGAAAGTGTTACCCAAGTATAGGTAGTCTTAATTATAGTCCAAGTATCGTATCCACAGGAAGATTATTATCAAGATTAAAGGTCCTTATTCCTTTGTCCAAAATCCAAGAGCAAAGGAAAGGTATACGAAGTATTGGTTGATTTTAGAGATGAAGTTATCAAACAAAATTAGATTTAAGTAAAAGACACTAAGGTATCAGAGATCCACACTCATTTGAATTGTAGAAAATATTCTTGATCCTTTTTATAACTCAATTGAAATTTAACTAAAGAGTAAAATCAATCGGAATATGAAAATATTTTAGTTCAAGAAAACATGAAATAAAAGAATTACCTTTCAACGGATTGACGACAACATTTCGAGAAACATGTACTTGATTTGTAAAAGAAATTTTTCAAGCATTCAAAGTGTCAACATGTCTATTATGAATCAAGGCGTTTGACAAACCAAAACAACTTTCAAGAAAAT
Source organism: Bursera palmeri (assembly GCA_026225775.1). Classification (NCBI taxonomy): domain Eukaryota; kingdom Viridiplantae; phylum Streptophyta; class Magnoliopsida; order Sapindales; family Burseraceae; genus Bursera; species Bursera palmeri. The sequence continues at coordinate 14,321 of JANKKB010011116.1, forward strand.
ATTTATTCAAAGGATTGAAAGAAAATACATTGAAGAACAAAAGTGGGATCAAGAATAAAACTACAAACAAATGAGTGCTTCACTCCCAACCTTAGCTAAAAATTTAGAAAAACATATTACAACTACAACATACACAAGAAATGAAGAAAAACTATCTAGAACCGAATTGTACATTTGCAATGAATCAATGGTCTCCTTTTATAGGTAAATGGGAGAGGGCATTCAAGAAATTTTTATAGAAATTTATTTATTACCACCCAACCACTCTTATCACTTGTAACCACTTTTGGAACAATTTGCACACCAAATTTGTCAATGTGTCTAACATGAAAGATGTAGCTAATTGAATTACCTTTCCATAGCCACTTGAATGGTGCCATTTGGATATGTAGTTATGGAGAAATAGCTAAAATACAGCATCTATATCAATTTTCACACACCAATCACTCCATCAACTTGTAACGCATTTTGAAGTATCTTAACCATCGTATTTGATTGATTGGCAAAGAGACAACTTGTAGAAATTGAATAAGATCTTCAAAACCATAAGAATCAAGTCATTTGGAGTTGTATTCATTAAGATATGGTCCCGGATGTCTAGATATGTTAGGCTGTAATTCATTTTCGGCCACCTACCACTCAATCAATTTGCAACACCTTTTTGATCAACTTGCACTCATAATTTGAGAAAGTGTCCAATATACAAGTTATGGATAAGTATCTTAGCTTTCCAGGTCAGCTTGAATCATATCATTTGGAGTTTGAGTTAGGTAGTAATGGCCTCATAAGTCCACATAGGTCAGGTTAGACATCTCAAATTCTGGGTTCTGTTGTAACCTAATTTCAACCTATTAAACATTGGATTTGAGCTTTAAGTTGTTCTTTAAGTTTGTGGAGATATCTGTTAACGTTCTACAGATATAAGATTGGAACCAAATGGGCTTCTGGATTGAAAGTTATACTCATTTTATTTGGCCTATATCAAAATAATCAAAAATGAAAATTTACAACAATAATTCTTTTAAGCTCAAATCAAAGTAAATACTTAAATTAATAGCATTTAAAGTTTAAAAATGATATTTAAACTCATAATAAATATACACTTTTAAGTATTTATTACCTACTGCATTTTGGATCGTTATTTAACCCATTTTGTCAACAGGACCGTCATATTTACCTTCGTAATGTCCCTACTGACTAATGGACCGTTATTTTACACTTACTAACTTATGGATCGTTATTTTACACCTACTGACTTATGGACCGTTATTTTACACTTATTGGCTTATGGATTATTAGTTTGCTCTACTATTACACTGTCATTTGTATACAACAATTGGACCGTTATTATATCTAGATCGACATTTTTGTCGGTGAGAAAAATATCGAGTCACGTGTAACATGGACCATCATTTTTTCTGTCCAATTTACACGAGACCCGACATTTTTCTCACCGACAAAAATATCGATCCATTTTGCTCAGACGTTATTTCGTCGCGTCTTCTCCAACAAGATAACGGTCTGATCGATGGTATTCCGACGCAGTTTAGGCATGAAAAACTATATTTTTCACCAAAAAAAACACATTAAACAGCATTCTAACACCAAAACTACACAAACAAAGCAACATATGCACAACAAAACCAGTAAAGGTGTAAATTTTTTCAAAATAAATAACTCACTATAGACGTTTATAGACGAGATGTGATGAAAACTGCGTGTTCATCGACGTGGTTCTCACTAGAAGCTATCTAGTACGTCCGATTTGTGACTCCGTTTGTCCAATCGTGAGGTGAGGTGAGAGAGAAAGATTTCGTGAGGTTAGAGAGTTTGTGAAGTTTACTGTGAGAGAGAGAGTTTGTGGGGTTCATTGTTTCTTTCATTTGATTTTTAAAAAGATAGAGGTGAGGGGAATGAGAGAAATATGGGAGTTGAATTATTTTTCAAAAACCACCCTCCAAATAGGCCATTTTGACAAATTTCCCGTTATTTTTTTATACTTTAAAAGCAGAAACGGAATCATTGATGGCTCCATACGGAACAGGGAAGTAATTGATTATTCTGAAATCTCGATAATTCTAATTCCCATCTGAAGAAGGAAGTGTATGATGAGTATACTCAAAGCTGATTATCACACTGAACTACGTTCATTTGTCTACACCTCACCTCAATATCTCAATGCAAGTTTAATTGTTTCTGTTTTCAACACGAAGCTCAGAAATTATTATTAAAAATGTACCATAAATTTCAAGTTATTAGCAATATATAAAAGTCCAAAACCGTTGATACAAATGATCATGAAATACAAGCCCAAAACTGATTACTAGGTACTTATAGAAGTGACTAGATTTTCAGTAATGCAATATTTTACAGATTGGGAAACACCAGCAATACTTCAACCGCTTACAAATTCAAATGCCAATAAAGACTTTCAAGCAGCAACTGAAAATGGCTTTAGTCTCTCCGGCTCCGCTTTCTGCGTCTTCTGTTCCTTTCACTTTCATCAGAACTTGATGACTCTGAGTCGGATTGGAAGCTAGATGACTCTGAATCAGATGAACCAGAACTCTCAGATTCATCATCCGATCCTGATCCTGATTCTGAGGCTGGTTTTTGTTGTTGCATGATAAGTCGTGGCATGTTCTTTAAGTATTCACGCAAATTTTCAGTAATACCACCAAGCCCAATGGATGTGAAGAAGTTGATGGCAAATCGCGTGTTCTTAGGATTGTCCCTGGGAAAGATAGATTCAAACGAGTCTTGCATCGTGGGATCTGTGAGCCTCTCATTCAGTAAACGAATGCCAAGATGTTCTGACAGTTCCTGCACCAGAAACATATGCCAAGTTCAACTTCTTCTGAGGTGGCGATATTAGCATTGGATATATAAAGCATTCTCAGGAAAAAGAAGAAGAAGGTGAAATTAGCTGAAAAGAAAACCCAGTCAAGGCCCAAGAGGAGAGAGAGGATAACGGCATCTCCAAATTCTATAAATCAATGAACATTATTGGAGAGAATAAATAAGCAGAAATCTCATCCTCAGCGTATTAACTTCTTTTTAGAAGAAAATGAATTAAAAATCCACACCGTTAGCGTTAAGGATACCACTTACTACCCACCTAATGACACTTCCCAATTACACTCAATGAGCAAGGATAAAATAAATCAGATTTGCTTATGTAAGTTCATTACCATTTATTTATTAAATAAGAAACTGATAAGCTATAATAAACAAAATTAAGACTAAAAATTTATACTTCAATGGCATAATCTAGTGATCATGAACCTTACAGAAGCAAAATTGTCCACCTCTAAGCTTTTAAACATACACGTCACTAATATCTGCTGGATTAGTTATTGTTTCTACTTTTCAACTGCTCAACACGGGGATTGGTTACATGAACTTAAGGACGCCTAAACTGGACTTTCTACCTAGTCAAGTCTCACAGAATTTTGCATATGCGTTGGATTAATATACTTTTTACATATTCAGAAAAACCAACATTTAATTGAGTCGCATATCTTGAACTCATAAACACTACAACTTTTAAGTTATCTATTTAATTAAAAACAACGGAAGAATAAACAGTATCATAAACAGATAGTAATGCTTACCTGGAAGAGAATTTTTATAAATATACGGGAAGAGGAAGTGGTGTCCTCCTCAGTCAAACGTATATAGGCTAAAACATGCCAGGGCAGAGCATCTGTACCAAGTAAATGGGCAAAAAACTTGGCCACATTTCGTAATTTGTTGGTTTCAAGCCGATGAATCATTGAATATTGCTGAACAAAGCATTTCTCAAAATTTTCTTGATGGACTTTGTTTATCATGCAAAACCGCTGCCNCCAAAAGACCATAATACCGTAGATATGTTCTCTCCTGACTGCAACACTCCAAGAGCATAATACACAACTCCATCTACACAAGCAAAATCAAGACAATGAAAGTAACTATTATAGTATACTCACCAAAGGAAAGAAGCTGCAAATCCAAGGGATTATATATGGAATGTTAATCAGACAACAAAGCTCAGCTAAAAATAAAGCACAATAATTTACAACATTTAATAAGCTGACACTAAATATTGCTAGTCATGATCCACTTTTATGTTTGCAAGGACTCAATAAATTCCTACTTATCAAACAATGAAAAACAGATAAATAACATGCGATTTGATTATGCTTACCTCTTGACCAGGCTCTAGTTTAATTTTTAGTAGTTTGTGGCCAGCCTCTTCAAAATCTACACTAGACATAATTGTTAGATAGATTGTCCTTCGAAGATTTACAAGGTTTGTTTCAGTTTCATCTTTTATTTTCATCTGCTCCTCATCATCTTNCGTCTTCAGATTCTTCTTCATCATCATCATCATCATCATCATCATCCTCATCACCTGAAGCTGCATCAGAACCTTCTTCATCATCAGACTCTTCACCAAGGATGGTTTTCTTCAATTCTTCATAACGCTTTTCATTCTCCAGGAANTTGGGGATCCTGTTTGAAAATATCTGTACATCGACAATAAAAGAAATTAAAATTATATTTGACCAAAGATAATCAACCAAGCCGCTGAATAAAAGTTTATAGTTGAAGACGTACCAAGGGTAATCTCCGGATCTATCTTATCGTCAAGTGATATCTCATGTGTAAACTGATCTTCCTGGTCCACAAGGTCAAGCTCTGGACGAACAGCAGGGTAACCCTGGAAAATAAATAAACATTTGGACTTAAGTCTTCACATTCTTAAGCACTAATTTAGGCAAATCAATATTTCAAACTAATATTTCACAGAAGCAAATAGAAATGCACCTGAAATTTGGCTTTCCTTATAGCAAAAAGGCCTTCAATCAAAAATTGAACACGTTTATCTATCTCTCCTTCATGAAGGATTCCACGGAACCGCTCAAAAATACCTGCAAAAATCACAGCTCTGACTAAGCAAATGAAACAAATACTGAAAAAGAAAGATAAAATTATGTGCCTTATGCACATAATGCAGTGGAAAATTAATTAATGCTTGACAGTAAAGAAAAATACAAACAAATAACTTTTGCTTGCCAGAAATCTTTACACAATCAAAAGCCAGTAATATGGTATGCTATACAATTTCACTCACTTTATGCTACCCATGAAAATTTCCATTTTTTAGAACTCCAAATAACATTGATTAGAAGTATACATTAAATATGCAACAATACAAAGTAATAATCAGAAATGAATAAAAGATTCAATCTAACAAAAATTCAAAGAATCCAGATCAGCTTCACTACATGAGGATACAGCCAACAAACACCCCACTGATGGTGAATCTTAGAAATAATTTTTACTTTCCAAAGTTATCATGTTGTGGAATGATGAATAACACAACCGCCCTATAATGCAAACACCCAGAAGTTTTTGTCCTCATAGTTTTTCATTGTTGTATTCAGATATCAAGTTCATCTTTCTTTTAAATAACCAACTTAAGCTAGATAGGTATAAAAAAAGAAGTTATGTCCAGCCATAGATATAGAAATATCTATTGTAACAGGAAGCAAATCAAACCAGGCTAATATGAAACACATGTCCTTCATAATCATATGAAAATTCAGATATAAAACCACACACATTGAAACATAACTCAAACAGCATACCCACCATGAAGTCCTCTTGGTGAAAGGTCTTGAAGTATTGATCCACACTCCGTGACAAAGCCGACTGCTACTTCAACACTATCATCAGTCGGTTTGGTCAGCAGAAGCATGAGCAGCTCTAGAGCAATGATCTCGTGTGCAATTTGCTGGTTCACCAAATGCGCTATAAATTTAACAGCTGCTAGCAATTGTGGCTGCCCATAGAATAAAGCCAACAGCAAAGATAATCAGAACGAAATCTAAGTGAAGAAAAAATTCCTATCAGCCAGCAATAAATCAAAACAAATTAAAAGGAAAAAGGACAGATACCTTGTCATTCCGCTTGTATGCTCTCTGGAACTGCAAAACTATTCTTCTCAACAAGAGTAAACCCACCTCAGGAAATTTTGTGTTAACAACAGCTACAAGAGCAGCAAATACATCTGTAAAACCCGGCGATGCCATTTGAGATTTCATACATGAACGACAGAAAAGACCCCTTCCTCGGATCAAATTCTCAGCAAAGAGTTCAGGAATTATATTTTTAATATTAGTAGCATTGACCTTATTAACAAGTCCATTTATGCTCTTACGAAGAGCATCCCATGTCAAACGTTGATACTCAACACTACTTTTATCTTCCACCTCTTTCATCATTCGTGCCAACTTGAAAGGAGGAATATAAACTCCTCCACTCCTACCCAAATTCGATGTATCACCATTCACATTTCCCCCTTGTAAATTTAACTTTCCCTCAGTTTTAACTTTCGAATTCTGAACTGCCTTCTCATCTTCCTTTTGACCATCTTCTCGTCTCCTATCGTTCTCCTTCTCCTTATCTCTCCTATACTTAGAGTCTCTATCATCTTCTCTATTTCTTGACCTCCTATCCCTATATTTATCATCATTTTCATCATCATCATCATCATCATCACCACTACGTCTCCTATCCCTTTCTCTATCTGATTTTCTACTCCTTTCCCTGTCCCTATTCCTATAATAACCATCCGCATTTTCATTTCTTTTCTCTCCATTTTCATCCCGAACCCTTCTCTCTCCTTCCCTTTCTCTTCGTTCACTTCTCACAAACTCTCCCTCTTCCTCTTCCTCACCATCATCATATCGTCGATTGGTGTCTTCTTTTTTCTTAAGCTCCTCCTTAACTTCCTTAACTTCTCGCCTTGTGCTACCTTTATCCTCAGTTCTATTACTTTCACGCCTATGCCTTCTATCCCTTTTCCTATACTCGTCAGTTCCATCACCAATACGACGCTCATCGCGTCTCCCATGTCGTTCACTTTTTCTGTGTCGTTTGTGGTCAGAATCTGACGAATTCTCAGACTCATGGCGATTGTCTAATCTGAATTCCTTTTTTCTCTCGCTATCTCTTCTGTCTCTTTCCCTATAATCCTCAGTCCCGTCACCATTGCTAGGCTCATCGCGTCTGCCATGTCGTCTTCTGAGTCGTTTTTCTTCGAAATCTGACGAATTTTCAGACTCACGGCGGTCTTCTGATCTGAATTCCTTTTTTCTCTCGCTATAACAACGGTGTGTCTCTCTTTCGCCGGCGCTAGATTCACTACAGCGTCGCATTGCCAATCCAAAAACCCTAATTTAACTAACTACTGCGATTTGTTAATGCGAGCTAAATTATGACGAGAAAATCTTAAACAGCGTACCTGGCTCTGCAAAAATTGTGGACTGCACTGTTTGGATCATTAACCCTAAAAACTTAAAACGATTTGTTTCCGCCAGAGCCAACCGGTTTAACCGGCAAAACTTGAACCGGGTTTTGTCGGGTTTTTTTCCTCGTCCTTAAGTTTTTAGTTTAATATTAGAAACAAAAATTTCCTTCTCAAAAATATTTCTTTCAAAAAAGAAGTTCGGTTACTTAAAGTTCAGATGTTTGGATTTTTTTTTTATTTCGGGACACTAGCACTTCCATTGGTAGGTTTTTTTGGTTATATTGACCTTGAATCTTGAATGTTAATATCCAATAACTAAAGTATATTAACCTTGTCTAATAAAGTAACAGTTCGATACTTTTTTCTTTTTTATCGAACACTAACATTCAATAAATGTTGAATGTTGTTGTCCAACAATAATAAAAAAAAAATGTTAAACTGCTGAAGGGATCATGATCTCTAATTTTTCAAGAATCATAGTCTTTAAATCTTGGGCGGCCAAATTATTTTCAACGAATTCTTTAATTTAGGTTTGTTTTTGTTTAAAAAAAAATCATTAAGAAACGATTGGAAACTAGTTTTTAGAACATACGATTAAATACAATAAAATAATATTTTTTCAATAAAAAATATTTTTTTTAAAAAGGTCTTCCGAAGATTTAATTTTTAAAAATTTATTAATAAAAATAATAGGTTTTTAAAATATAAAAAAATATATTTTTATTTATAAAAATGGTATCAAACGCAGCTTTAGTACCATTAGAAAATCAGATAGACCTTTAAATGCCTCCTAACTTTTTTACCAAAACCAGAGATTCTCCCAATCAATTAAGGTAACTCTAAAAATAGCTAACGTTTAATATTAAGAAATTTCGTCAATCGACCTTATCAAAATGTTGAGTGTTTTTTGCTACCTTCCATGTATATACAACGCAATCTGTATATAATGCATCCCTATTGCAGCATTGCTCCACAGAGTGCCAACCCTCTTTTCATCTAATTTTTCTCATGGCAGAAGAAGCTCAATCAAAATGGAATGGCAAGGCCAGAGCAGAGCTAACAGGCGCAACTGCAGAACAAATATGGCCCTTCTGGGCCGACTTCTGCAACGTACACAAGTGGTTTCCTGATCTTGATTTATGTTATCAAGTAGAGGATGCCTCGGGACGGCCTGGTGTGATTCGCTACTGCAGCACCACAAAGGCTTTGCAGGCTAGTGGCGGTGATGGGAAGACCAACTGGGTCAAGGAGAAGCTAGTGATGATTGATTCAGTCGAACGGTGTTTGAGGTATGAAGTCATTGATAACAACATTGGAATCAAATCATATGTGGCCACAGTTAAGGTAATGCCGATTGATGGTGAAAGCAAAAACGGATGCATGATCGAGTGGTCATTCTTGACTGATCCAGTTGAAGGATGGAGATTGGAAGATATGATTTCTTATATTGAATATTGTCTTCAATTCATGGCAAAGAAGATGGAACAAGCTCTCCTGTCTACTTAGTGTTACCATAATGTGACACAAATTACTTGTCTTCTTTACCAATTGTTGAGCCAGACAGGTAATAAACAAATAAAGTAAGAAACATATAATAATTGATATGATGAGCCAAAAAACCAAATCAGAGCAAAGAGGTTGCATCAGTGTGCACAAGAAGTAGCCTGAATAAACTTTAGTCGCAAACAAGTATTATATTGAATAACGTTATACAGTATGCCACTAGTCAATTTGCAGCCCTGAATTAGAGCTCTTCATAATTTACTCTAGATGCTAACTAGGCAAAAATCAATTGTGTAAGCTGCCAAAATCTTGGTGTTTCCTTGGGTAAACTGACTCAATTTGTATGAAAAAATGAAAGAAACAGCAATTTACTCGAATCCAAGACGACATATCGGGTTCCGCTTGATGAGACCAAGATCAACCTGCAATAGCAAGAGGCAAACTTGTGCCAAATATTCTTCTTGAACATAATTGACAGCATAGATAGAACATGGAAAGTATGTAGTAGTACCTTGTGTCCAAACAGATCTCGGATGTTATCAATCCCATAGAGTATCATAGTCGGTCTAGTCCACAAAGTTAAGACAAAATCAGTACTTTTCAAATAACAGGTAAAACTTGAAGTAACAAGCTTCAGAAGGGTCACAAGCATATTAGAGACATTTTTTTTTTTAAAAGTACATGCACTTTTTAATTTTAGAATAACACAATAATCTTTTCACCTCTCAAGGGAAAGGCCCCATGCAATAACTCGAACATCTTCTGGGAAGCCCATAGGAAGCAACATTTCAGGTCTGAACATGCCAGAATTCCCAATTTCCACCCATTTCCCTAGGCCCTCATGATAACTGACAAATCACAGGAGGACAAGTCAATTGCTAAGTAACAAAACATAAAACACGCAACAGTGAAGTCCATGATTTATTACCTGAAAATCTCCATGCTCGGTTCAGTATATGGATTGTAAGCTGGCTTAAAACGAAGCTTGGACATGCCTATGAATACATGAAAATAAAAACATCAATTTCACCTTACACTCATTGTTTTAAGCTAATTGAGGAGGTTTAAAGGAAGAATTGACTGTTGAGCATAACTCTAGACAGGAAGAATATTTTGGGGAGGATTTTATTTTCGGGGAAGTTCTTTGTCAGAACTCATACTTGCTAAGATGCTATCATTTCCAATCATAAAGCATTCTTTCAGCATTCTTAAGCAAATCTATTGGCAACAACAATTTTGTTTTTATTTTATTATTCTATTTTTCTACCCTGCTTTGGGCAAACAAAAGGGATTTTAAGCCTACCATCCGGTACATGATGGCAGCATAATACTGCCAGATGAAGATGAGAACAGCAGTACATAACAGTAATTTTTTTGTACACAGTACAGGGAAAAAAAAAATACTAAGCTTCACCATGTAACCTTGAAAATTTAAACTCTCAAAGCCTATTAATTCAGCACCAAAGCATAGAAACCAACTGTGTTTTCAACAAAACACTTCTACTTACCCAAACGTGAGAAGAAGTCATTAAGGACTCCGATCAAGTCACCAAGAGTAAGCCCTCGATCACATACCAGGCCTGAAACCAACATAAGGAATTTAGACAGATTATTAACTCACATAAGGAAAAGTATCCTAACATATAACCCATATCAAATCCATGTCCTTTCCCCAGAACTTTATCCAATACAACTTAAGATATTAGTGACTTTTGGTCAACACAAAAACTGACTTGAGCTTGGGGATGGTACAAGATTGGCATTTGGATCGCAGGTGATAACCCTACTTGAGATATTATCAAGCCAATACAAAATAACTAACCCAAATAGACAGAAAATGTTGGCTGCAGCCATGTCCAGATAGGTCAAGTTATCAATTCCAAAAAAGACAATTAAGATCTCATTATTAACGTCAACGCAGTATTAGTTATGAAAATTTAGAATGACATAAATTTAATTACACTACTAAATCTAACTCCAATATGCACAGATTAGACTTATCAACACCTTCTATTTGGTGGAACTCCGCAAGATGAGTTCGATCGACAGCTTCATTTCTGAAAACACGGTCTATAGAGAAGTACTTTTTAGGGGCAAAAGGTTTCTGCAAATAAATCAACAAAGAGAATAACTATTCAGGCAGTAAATTATTAAATTTTAAGTTTATAATAAAAACTCAAGTAAATATCAAAGAAAAAAGAAGTTAAGAATTTAGACTGGATGGTGAGTTTTAAAATCATAAGAACATTCCAGAGCTAAATTAGTGTAGGCCAAGTTGACCAAGTCTCAGAGAACAACTCCCTTTCCAGACTAAAATATCTTAAGCAATTACCGGTATTAGTACAACATCACTTGCAGGTAAATTAGCACCAAAGGAGCATCGAAAAGTTTTTTTTTTTTAATATTAAATTAAAAAGACAATTATCAAGACAACAGAACATTCAAATACAATCAAACCTCTGCTAGTGCCTTGAGCATCCGGGAGGAAACAGCAGTCGTGTGAGTGCGCAAGAGGTTTTTGTTTGCTTCCTGTCTTTTCCAATCATATCCATATCTTTCAAAATAAAATAAATAAATAAGAGAGCATCCCTTGATGTTAGCATAAGATATTAACACCAGATTTATGAAAAAGTCATACCCCCTGGACCCATAACCACCAACCTCATGTACACGCTTCACCCGCTGAACGTAGTCTTCAGGTAGTTCCCTTGTTGTGGAGGGTTCTACATGTGTATGACAAATGACTGTCAGAAGGAAATTATTAAGGAGTGGATTTACCACAATCAAGCAATGAAGAAAAACAAACCTTCTAGGAAGAATGTATCATGTGAATCACGAGCAGGGTGTTGCTGTGGCTGGAACAATGCATCGAAGTTCCAGAAGCTACAAGTTTGACGTAAAATCAGGTTAACATTTCAAAGCGTACAGCCATTTATCACATTTAAAATAGTAGGTTGTCAACATTCAAATACTATAATAAGAAAAACTGGAAAATATTTTCAGACTAACTCATACAGCAGATCTGCAATCTAACTCTTTGGCACAGTCATCTCATTGAACAAGGTGGAAAGAACAAATAAGTTGAAAATTCCGCATTCTATGCTCTTTCCTTTCAATAACTAAAGGGTTGTGCAAAAGTTATCTCCTAATGAGGTTTCTGAAGGGCAACCTGTCTTTTAAAGCATGACTGACTATATATATACCAAAATGACATTGAGAATTTGTAGCTTCCGTCCAAACTGATGATGTCTGGCATATGAGGAAAAACCCATTATAAAAACAATACTGAGGTTGTAAACAAGCAGAAGCACTTCTGACAATAACCCCACTACTTTTCCGAAGTATATACAGATATAAACAAGTTACGTTCTTTTTCTTCCATTACTTTGTTGGATGGAGGAATGTTTAATAAAAATCAAGGCAACATGCAGTAACTGCATCCCCACTAAATGTTTTCTGTGAAAAATGCATTAGTTTTATATCTTAACAACCATAAACCACCTTACTCATCAAATGTGTTTAATTATATGGTTCCCTGGGGCTTACTGGACAGACCTAACTGCTGAACTTTTTATTCGAAGCTACATTGACAATCAAGCAACAAGAAAATAATATTGTGTCAAAAACGAACAGGTACAAAACCTACCTGCTCTCAACAAAATTGTTTGTTGGCATCTCCTCAAAACTGCAACCAGCAACCAGCACAAGAACAAAATATGAGATATGTCATACTTGAAAACAGAAATACTGTGAGAAAATACATAAAATGTTCAAAGTTACAAACTAAAGATCAGGATTTACCCCATCTGAAGAAAAATGTCCTTCAATTGCTTTCGTACCTGTGAATGGAAAAATGTTTATGCTAAAGAATCATCTAAAAGATTTGCAACGTAAATGTGATGCTTAAGGTATCATTGATCGTTAAGGTACCAGTATGTTCATAAAAAACCCAAGAAAATATGCAAACTTCCTATGTGAACCATCTTCTTCTATTACAGGTACATTTGGGTGCAGATAAATTCACCTCTACGAAAGAGTAAAAGCTTAGACTTCAAATTATAATGATTTTTATCACAATAACTTTACAAGAAACGTAAACAATATTATCCTTACTGATAAGACATATGCATGATAACACTGTTGCCTTCCAGGAAATATGTGTGGCAGCACTCTAACATTTACTGTAAAGTAACAAGAGCTAAAGAAAATAAGAATGATGTATTCTTACTTTGAGCAATGGGTGAAGATGGCCACCTTCAGCAGGCTGTCCTTTAGCATTGAAGTTATACTCTTTGAATTCCAACTCCTTCCAGTCACCTCTGAAATCATAAACAAATAACAGAAAATTTTCAGCTAAATCAGCTGCTTAAGTCCATAAGATACCCTTTATAAATATATAAAAACAGATGAAAAATAAGTGTGTATCTGTTACATAAAAGAGAGGCAATTAAAAAAAGTCAAACAGCAGTTTATATATGAATGATTTCTACTTTGTCCCACAGTATGGCAAAAAAATTAAAAACTATTAATACCAATAGCTTAAAATATCAAGCTTAAAAGAAAAAAAATTAACATAAAAAATTAAAATCTTGAAAAATGTACAATTACCAAAAGACCTTCACCTTAAATAAGCCAATGGCTTTAAGGACAATAAGTTATACACAATGAGCAAGTATAAACTGTTGTCCACACATTCTAACTATCTCATAGTGCCAAAAGATGTTGATCAGTTACAAGCCTGATTTAACAGGTAGAAAAGCTAAATCAAACAGATGAAGAGAGTCCAGATGGCTTTGACTATTGAAATTCAATGGTCAAAGTTATGTCAGTAACAATGCTTATCAACAACAGATTTATATTTCTCCCAAATGATTGTAGGAATATCAAATACCTCTGAATATTTTCTCGAGTCAAATCTGTAGCAACTTTCTTTCTTTTGGGAGCATAATTTGGGCCTTTAATCACTGAGTAGCCCTTCCAAGTTCTAGAGCAAAAAAAAAAGGTCAATAATTTGAATAGAACATATGGCTGAACTGCTAACAACATGAAACAAGCTTCCAAAGCACGTTGAGAAAAACTTGCGGTCTTAGCAGATGAAGAGTCATTTCCTTATTATAGATGAATAATAAAACCAGTAAGAAAACTGCATATAAAAATCAAAAGTAAAAGATAAGATGATTACTGAGGAGCAATAAGCTTTCTTCCTTTGAGAGTGTTGACATCTTCTTTTTCAATTGCCTGAAATTTCAAAGTCAAACAAGAATAGTAAATTAAAAGTAAAAGGAAGAACAAGAAAACAAAACTAGATTCAACACAAGAAAAGACAAATGATATTATTCAGTTTGACCCAACATTATGAGGGCAATATTTAGGGCATAGAGAAAGACAGTCTTCCTTGATTCGAAGGAAGACAAAGCCTCCTTCTAATCACATTCCTTTCCTACATCAAAAGAAGCGGGGAATTTGCTCTGCAACCCCCACCTCCAGCCATTTTCTGGCACATAAAATTTTATGCTTCATCTCTTTCAACCTTAAACAGCCCCACCAAAAATTTAGATATATGCAAATGAATTTGTGCCTAGATCTTATTAGACTGTCCTATTGTCTTCTCCAATCACAAACCCCAAACAATATATGCAAGAGAAATGCATGCTTGGAATCAAAGATTAAAAATCGACAAGCAAGATGAGATCTAGACACAAAATCCAACCTATCAAGACCTGCCTAGTACCAAAAGGCATCAACTTCTGATTAATTTATTAGAGACGTAATTAATTATCATGAAGTTATTAAGGGATTTTTTTTTTTAAATTTCTTGGAGATTTAGTAGTATCTTATACTTGAGAAACAAACAATATTTCTAGTTATTAGAGAGAAAACATTTCTAGGTTTATTATATTGTTTTTGATAGAGTGCACAAATAACAAAAAGCAAAGATTCTCAATTATACTTTTATTGATATATATATATATATATATATATGAGTTCCAAGTTGAACCAACAGAAGGCTAGGCTGTGTTGAATACACAACTAATTGAATATTAGATGCCAATCTGATCATTTACGAATCATACAGTGAATAGAAACTGCAATTATACTCAGGCCTACTTGAAACTAAACATATAACCTACCTGTGTTACTTTTGATACAATTAAAAATCATTTTTACAACAAGAAAGATAAAAATTCAGAATTGAAACTTAGAGATGGAAAAATCAGAATTGTCCGTCATTTGAGGAGCAATTAATGTAATACAATGACAGGTAAACTAGATATGATAATTACGCACATGTCCATCTTGTACACGCAGAAGCAAATCTTTCACTTTGTCTTCCACATGTTGAACCTACAGAAAATAAGTTGAGAACAATCACAATTACATTGGTGTAATACGCAAAATATACAAGCACAACTAAATCAGTGATTAGATTCTGTGAACGTTAGGAAAGCAGCTACTTTGTGGGTTTGGCAAAGAAACCATTTAAAAAGTGAAAGAGTTTGAAAAAGAAGCAAATAGAATGTTTCAATATGATTATACTATAGAATTCCAAATTAAAAAAAAAAAAAAAAAGATAAAAACATAGAAATATGAAGCACAAAAAAAAATGATATAAAAAGAAAAAGCAACCCAAAAGAAGAAGTGGACTATTGGACTAAAACCTAAAGAAGAACGTTTATCGTAAGAAATAAACATAAGCAAGGAAATAAAATTAAAAATTATAATCAATCAGCACGTCTCACAGCTATGCACAGTTATGCTTATAATTAATCACTTTAGAACAAGCCTAGGCAAACAATATGACATTCAAATAATCATTCAAAATACCTAACTCACTAAACAACTTCCCCTGGTGCACTCCACTCAAATCTCAAATGCAAAAAATAAAAATAACTTAAAAAAGTGTATTACCTTCCTCGAAACTTGCTTTCCCATCTCCACCCACTTGTTCTTTCCAGCCTGTGAGCAACCTATTTTGAAAACTGAAGGATCAAGTTTTTTCTGCAACAACACAAAATTTCAACAATAAATATAAGAGCAAACTCACGACTACATTGTTAAAAAAAAATACTCCATGAACACACATTTCATTCCACAAACGAAAAGAAATTAAAAGTAGAAAACATTAGGAAAAACATCATTTAAAATCCTCATATACCCTAATTCCTAAGCTTGAGAATACAAGATAGACGGAAAATGAGTTTGGTAGCCTGTCTTGAATTCCAAATTTTGTTAACAATAGTTAAACACCATTTTGGTGTTTTCAAAAATATTCTCAACAAAATATTCTCAACATACTTCTTTTCACTAATTAACTCATTTTCAAATATCCGATTTTTTTTTTTTTTTCCCTCATTCTTCAGCTCAGAAATGTTCAAAAGCCCTACCAGATGCCTCCATGAATCTTGACCAATCAAATTTCTTATTTCCTTTTTTCAGAAACAAAATTGAAAAAAAAAATACTAGAAACTCTTTCATTAATAGATTCCAGTGAAAGTCAAGAATATCACCTGCAATTCATCTTTTGAAATACTACCCTCCGGTGGCAATGCCAGGAATAGTTGAACTTCTGGTGAACCTTCAGCTGCATACTTCTTCCCCTCATCAGTAAGCACCCAAGTCTCCCTCTTAATGTCCTGTACAATTAGTTTCAAATCACACAAATCAATCCAGAATTTATTCTTCAACAGTCATGAATAAACCAAGACAAAGACTAACCAAATTATACTAAAATTAAACAATATCAAAAGAAAAAAAATAAAGCATGGCCATAGCTAATCGGTTTTTTGCTAATGGAAATTGTGGAGTACCTGAGCGTCCACGTAACGGAAGCCGTGGAGGCTCTTGACGACGTTGACGACCTCATTGTGATCGAGTCCGTGCTCGGCGGCGAACTTGCCCGAATCTGAGATTTGTTCGTTTTTTTCTAAGTAACCTAAAATCGCCGCCTCAGCCATGGCTATGGGTGGATGCAAGTTGAGTTGATGGTCTTTCTGTGTCTGTGCGTCTCAGTTGGTAGCTTTCCCAGCTTATATGGTTAACCTACGCACTAGGATAATGTCCGACTCTTGACACCAGTTGGAGCTTACTCGAAGGGTACAGAAAAGGGCTGGGCTCTTGTTTTGGGTTCCTCGTTTGTTTGGAATGTGATGGGTTAACTGTAAAATAGTCAACTTGAGGGACTTTTAAAAATATAAAAGATGTTATGAATTTAACTATAAAATAAACAAGATAAAATTGAGGGTGTAAATGTAAGGAAACAAAGTAAAAGTAGTGTAATGATAGAAAGAGAGAAGTTTTATTGCTTTCCAAATGAAGC